>SKCR01017059.1:0-284737 GCA_019454045.1 Zanthoxylum bungeanum | reverse complement strand
TGATTATGTTTCCGATAATAGGAAGGTGAGACGATCCGGATCAATGTGAAGCCCAAACCCACTAGTGGAACTGGCATGCTTTCAGCTGCTGGGCTGTCTGGAGGGGTTTCAGTTTCAGCAAAGACTAAAATGGTGGGGCTTGCCCCACCGCCTAGTGGGATGGGGAAAATAAAGTCTCCTCTCCCGCCACCCCCTAATGATCCTGCTGCTGCTAGGATGAACTCAGCTAGTCATGATATTGGTGTAAGGGCACCAAAGCAAACCACAAGGAATTATACTACTGATCCTTTTTCAGATCTTTCACAAATTGAGGTATGCCACTCTTTTAAATTACTCCATTCCTATTTTTCTTTTTTCTACTATTTGCATATTTAATCATGGTGAAGGAAGCCGTGGAATTTTTACATGTTAATTGAGTAATATGTAATAATCCAGGGAATTGCAATTCAATAAGATATTCTGGACTTCACTTGTAATAGAATAATATGGCCGAAAATGAGGGGAAGCGCAAACATAGAAAATACATTCCATGTATCTGATTGTCAGTAATTACTTGTTATGTGTATCTAGTTATTGCTGGTTCTCTCTAGAATCTCTTGGATGTATTAATTACTTTTGATAGTTTCTAGTATTTTTTCACAGATGTTATGCTATATTGCTGTATATATTTGGATGTTGAATGTAGGATGTAATCCTATAGTTGTTTTTTGATGATTGGACGTTATGGTAGTTGCGATACTGGTAATGCTTCTTTTAGCTTGTTTGCAGTATACACCCTCCTGCGTTTTCCATATTTGTTGACATTAAAACTTCACATTCTTGGAACTTCACTTTGTGGTTGACATCGATATTTTGTACTTTGATTAGAAGTTAGTTTGAAGCCTGTGGTACGAAATGGTACCATATCTTCAGACGCAATTGTTACTAGGTTGCTTGGTCAAGCAAGTAGATTTTTCTTATAGGTGCATGAGCATTTGCATATTCACTCAAGGGTGTAAATGCTTCATAGGCAGAGGATCTACTTGTCGGCCTGTCCTGAACGTGCCGTGCAAAAATCAGGACGTTTTATTTTTCATTGAGAAAAACGAGTGTTCATCATCATATCTTTAGCCTTGCACATCAATTATCTGGATGGGTTTTTTCTTTCAGCTTCATCATCCTTTAATGCAATGTTATGCATCTCAACTGTATGTTACTACATGAATGTTGCACTGCCGTAGATGTTAAGTGCTACTTTCTTTCTACTGCAATATATATAAGTTTTTATTTTGCAAATGTGCTTGTGGATTTGTACAGAGGAATCTTCCTTCATCAACCACATCTGGATCTAGTACCGCATCAGGATGGGCAGCTTTCTAGTTGTACGAGATGTTTGTTTGATGTTTTTGTTCTACAAGGAAAAGGCGAATGATGGCGAAGGAAAATTGGAAATGAGCATTAAAGAATCACCAAATACTTGCATATTTTGGAAAAGAATGTTGTATTGATGTGAAAGTTTCATATGGAACTCGGTTTGTTTTTTATATATAAATCAATTATTCTTTTTTTTTTCCGTCTTATACCTGGGAAAAACATGAGTGGCTCAATTCCGAAAAAAGCAATCTGTGTGTATAACGAGTCATAATTGCCTCTTACTGGATTAAAAATCACAAGAGGCAACACTTTTTACGATACAAATACTCAAATCTATGGGCTGCAGCTATCAGGCTCTACCGATATTTCTGGTTCAAACTCTAGAGAAAAGGGGGCGGTTCTTTTTCTTTTGTGTATATAAAGTACCAACATAGCTAGGAAATTTAACACGTGAAAGTTAAGCTACATGCAGTGTTCGAGCAAAATGAGATTATATATACAAAAGTGAAGACCTCCAATGATTTATTTGACGGCCAAAAAAAAGGGGAGAGAGAAAATGCCTTTTGGGTTTCCAATTTATATTTTTCATAATTATCCATTAGCTCATTGATATTTTGCTAATTACCTGTTAAGTCCTCGTTATTCTAATAGTAATAGTATATTATGAAAAAATTAAAGACCTATAGGACATTTTCCTTTAATAAAAAGAAACAAAAAAAAAAATTTGGAAGAAACCATATTCCCCAAAAAGGTTTGGAGCGATGATCATGGCTGTATAAATTCGGGCTTCAGCACCCAACGAGATCCACTTGGGTCTTTCTGGAGCGTAGCAATTTCTTTCAACAGATTTTTAAACAAAGGCAAATCCTTTGAAGGTATCCTATCCTTAAAATGCTGGACTATGCTGCCTGAATCGCTGCTTCCCCCTCTTTCTTGTATAAATGTACAGATCTTACGAATCAATATTTCTGGCTGCACCCCGGATAGACTTTTAGATGACCGTGAAGTCCTAGTATTCGTAGATCTCGCTCCATTCGCTGAACTTGAAGCCAACTCGATTTGACGTTCAAGTCCAGCTCCTACTGCTTTTTCTTGGTTTCCTCGAATTCTTGCCAGTAATTCAGCTGAAGATAGTGCCTTTCCAGCTGCAGCCCCAGCTGCAAAGCCATTGAATTCACTTGTTTTATTGCTGGACGATCCATCTGATGAGGGCTTTATCAGCTGAGAATTCACAGTCGAACCGAATTTCTGCCGAATAGTTGACGGGGCACCAGCAGTTCCAGATTTCCCAGTCCAAGTTGGAACATATATATCTTCACGACTGCGAAGCATTCTGGACTGCCGCAATGCTTCTGCTGCTCTTTGTGCAACTTGCGAGGCTTGCTCCTCCAACCTCATCTTCTCTTCATCATGGGCATTCATAATTGCATCATGGTTCACAGCACTCTGAAGACCATAAATGAAAATCAAAAGCAAAAATTAACCAATGTGAACAGAGAACAAGTAGATTAGGTAGCATCCCGATGGGGATGCTAAGGTCTTGTTTGTCCTTATTGAATACTATGGGCACATAGAGTAACGCCCCGCTGTTTTTGAAATTTAAGGAAGAGAAAAAGGATCTATGAAGCATGTTCTATTTCTATATGTGCAACACAGACCAGAAAGGATAACTGCGATGCAGGAGGCACCGATTTACAAATCCTACTATACAGTAGTAGCTAGTTAAGCTTCAACAGTGCACGTACACTGACCTCTCAGCTAACTGGTTTATGTGATAAACCAGTGAAAATTTCAAAAATATAGTGCCCTTGTAACCCATCAATTTTCATGTGCTAAACATGCGACTCTTTTCATTACATTTTCTTAAGTCAATGAGACAGAAAGGTTTAATCTGTAAAACTTCATAGCGAAAGGGGTCTCATGGATCAAATTGAAAGAACAATGGTTTTAGGTATTCTATTAGTAATTCCCAAGGGGAAAAAAACATACATCGGTAATAAAGTATGAGGGTGTATTATATTTTCGCCCATCATTTTTGTTGGAAGTGTTTTGCATCAAAATATCTCTTATGCAAGAGGGGGAAAAAGGGTCTTTTGATCAACAATTTAGAGGCAAGACGATAAATCCTCCAGAGGAAAGAGTATACACCGGAAGCAGCCAAAGGGAATTATGTGAACAAACACAGAAAAACTTACATGTATACCATAGGCATCAAACAGACTCTTTAAGATATTTGCTTCTTCGTCTTCTTCATTACCACTATTATCAGCTTTCTCTTTTCCTTTTCTCCTGGAGGATCCAATCTCTAAGTTGTTTTCTCGGTCACCTCGAGCATCATCAGCAATTGCTGCAGCATCTTTCTTATGTTTCTGTTTATCCTGCTGCTTATCTTTCTGAGCCCCAACAACATTCACAGCTTCAGACAACTGACCGAAAATATTAGAAGTTTCAGTAGACCCACCATTCCCATCATCATTAAGAGTGAAAAGATCCTTCATATCTCGAGCTTTAAAAAACCTTCTTTGCTGTGGGTTCTTCAATATCTTATTTGTGAGAAAATGCTTGTATATTTGTCGGTGGTACACTTTCTCCTCAATAGTTCCACGCGTAATCAATCTATATACAGTTACATCCCGTTTCTGACCAATACGCCAAGCACGCTCCCTAGCCTATTATAAGCAACAGTTGCCCTCAATCTACAGAAGTGGTGGTTTAGAGTAAAACTAACTGCAGGGATATATCATCCTGACAACTAACAAGAATTGAATTTTTCTAACAGAATTGTGACATAATGATTTTAACCCATTAGTATGCCTATGCAGAGAAGATCAAAGCAGCAATTTATTGCAAGTGTATACATTTTCATACTGTCGATACAATTAAAAAAGGTGATACGTTAAGCGGACAATTTCTAGCAATGTCTCAAAAAAAATACAAAAAATAATCACAGGTTCCTGATGCTGAGCGAAAGCTAACAAGTTACATGTAAAATGCATACTTCACAGATGTGAAGAAAATGAAGAATTTATCACAAATGTACCTGTATGTCAGTTGATGGGTTCCAATCAGGGTCAAAAATGATCACCCTGTTTGCACCAGTCAAGTTTGTCCCCAAACCGCCAACTTTTGTTGTTAGAATGAATATGAACACATCACTTGAGTTATTGAATTCATCTATTAAAGCCATTCTCTGCTTGACAGGAGTAAGACCATCCATTCTCCTATAATCATAATCACTGGCAATCAAGAAAATCTCAATAATATCAAGCATCTGTTGAGTCTGAGAAAAAAGAAGAACACGATGACCCTGATCCTTCCAAACTTTCAGCACTTGGGCTACAACTTTCATCTTCCCACTACGTTCAGGATTCCCATAATCAGGGTTCTGACAGGAATGTTCTCTCTCTAGAAGATCAGGGTGGTTGCATATTTTACGCATTACATCGATTCCATATAGAGAATTTCTATTTCCATCCAATATTTGCTCCACCTCGGAGCTAGCAAGAAATGATCTATATGCAGATAGTTGCTCTGCAGTGAGGCTGCAGAAGAGCACATGCTCAGTCTTTTTGGGAAGCTGGGCATTCACATCTTCTTTCATGCGCCGTAGGAGATAAGGCATGATCAAGTCACGTAAAACCACAGCACACCTGCACAATATTAAATTTATTACTCAGATGTATAAGACTGGACATATCAGGTTATAAGCACAAATAATTCACATAACCATGACCAATGCAAAACTTCCTGAAACATTCAGAAGAATAACAAACTACACCTGTAGGCAGTAGATACTTGTAATGGTGAGGCATTAGCATAACCACCAACAGCTATTGGAACAGAAAACTCTGCCTCAAACACAGGCAAAACGCCCAACTTCCCTGGGAAAACAAAATCAAATAAGGACCACAATTCAGTAAGCTTATTCTGAATTGGAGCACCAGTCATTATAATACGGTGAACCGTTTGTAGTTGTTTGCAAACAAGAGTGATTTCAGCATTTGGATTCCGAATTCGGTGTCCTTCATCCAAAACTGCATAACCCCATTCAATGTCGAGCAGTTTTTCGCCTAGCGAGCGGAGTTGCTCATAAGTAGTAATAAGCAAACCGGATTCTGATCTCAAAACTCGATTTATCAAGAAGTCCCATTTTTTGGGGGTTTTGGATGTCAAATTTCCCCCATTATCACTGTCCAGTGAACTTTCACTATCATCATCAGTATCAGAAGATTTAGCTTGCTTCTTCCTATAACCAGGATCCTGAACAGAATCATGTAATATCTCCACATGAAAGCCTGGATACCATTTTTCTGCTTCCCTCTTCCACTGTCGCAAGAGTGTAACCGGGCAGACAATGATGCTAGGTTTGTACATATTACTGAAATGCAATGCCCCAAGAAAAGATAAGACCTGGATGGTCTTACCAAGGCCCATCTCATCTCCAATAACTCCACCTGCTCTTTGGCAATGCAATTCCCAGAGCCACTGCACTCCAACCTTTTGATAGTCAAAAAGGTTGCTAAAAATGGATTCTGGGATTTTGAGTGCACCTTCAAGTGTTACAAAAGGAGGTTCATTATCATCGATATTTTCAACATCCTCCTGCTTTTCTTCCTCATAACTGGACGTGATCAAACTATTCCTTGAATCTCCTACAAAGACAACAGCATAAAAGTTGCAAAAGTATTTTATTTAGGAGGAAAAGAAAAAAGATCAATCAACATACATAATCATAAAACTAGGTCAGACAGGAAAACTCAAAAATGATTTCATAATTATCACCAAAAGACTAGCTCTTGATGACCAACTCCATAACCATGACCAATGCAAAACTCCGAATTATAATTGGCCACACCAAGCCAAGAAACTAATCAAGAAAAGTTTACTGTAGAATATACCATTTTCTTCCAGACGGGTATCTTCACAAGAAATGCGCTTTCTCCACTTCTTGTCAGGCAAAGGTCGTTTCTGTTTTCTCTTCGTACCTTTTTTCTTTTCGAGCTCACTCTCTGGAGACTCATGAATTCTGAAAGGTGTTTTTAGCCTCTGAAAAGGACGTGTAGGCCCATCAAGTTTCGGCACAAAGTTTGGATCAAGAAGCTTGGTTGAAGGGCGAGCTTGTGCGGCCTCTGACATTGACCGGACAGCTCTGTCAACACTGGCAGAAAAAAGATCATTACTTCTGTCTTCTTCTTCCTTGGGTACATTTCGCCAATTAGATGGTCCTGCTTGTTGAATACGGCGCTCAAAGCCCTTAAGCTTGTGAAAAGGAGTTAAAATTCCCTTGCGAACCAATTCATCCCTTTTCTAACACACGTGTAAAGTTAACACATAAACATAAAACATTATAAAACCATGAATTACAAACATTAAAACATAAAAGTATTGATATCTCATATCCAGTCCCAAATACGTAGAATAAGAGAACTATGTTTGACTCACTGTTTCAACAAAACCTGCAGAAGCTGCATCTAACACTGAATCAAAATCAAAATCATCATCAACCGAAGCTGTTTTCTGTCGTTTTGAGCGATCTTTGCCTGGTTTCTGAGCTTCTTTAGACTTTTTCTTGGGTCTGGGTTCTTCCTTTACCAGATCTTGTATAAATTTATCACGCTCAATACCCTTAGAAGATTTTTCCTTTTGAAAACGTGAAAGTTCTTTCTCAAGTTGAGCCTTTGTTTTCTCAAGGCTTTTTATCCGATCAGCAGTTAGGGCATGCTGAAGGGTCATATCATTAAGAGAAGCCTGAACAGAACTTTTGTCATCCTCTCTATCTCCTTGTTCCGTGCTGCCACCATCATCAACATTATTGTCTTCTTTACTTGAAACCCTCCTCGCATGATCAACAGTAGATGCAACGGCATCTATCTCAAATTCTACAGCCCTTAATTTATTATAAAGTTTCTCTTGACAGGTGGAGGATGGATCATTGCTTTCTGACTGATCAATAGGCTCCTCTTCATTGCTCCCTTCTGTTTCGGTACTTTTTCCACCATCATTTTCTGCCTGCCAAATAACAATGTGTCAAATTGTAATATTTGATGAAACTATCAAGACTTTCAAAAGCTAAATCGCAGATTTTACCAAAATCACAGTGCCCAAGAAAATATATACCAAAATCACAGTAACCAAGTAAAATATAAAATACTACAGTCTTAACAACAATCAAACTGTT
This sequence comes from Zanthoxylum bungeanum, assembly GCA_019454045.1. Classification (NCBI taxonomy): domain Eukaryota; kingdom Viridiplantae; phylum Streptophyta; class Magnoliopsida; order Sapindales; family Rutaceae; genus Zanthoxylum; species Zanthoxylum bungeanum. Next base: position 277,206 of record SKCR01017059.1, on the reverse strand, counting down.
TCAATCTATCCTTTAAAGGTTCATTGTGCACATAGTTGAGGCGTTTCTATCAGTGAAACAAAACGTAAGAAAGACAACAATACACTAAGCTAAATCTACATTTGATAGAGATTCTGATGATTAATGCCATTTGACAAACAATATTACACCTCCACCAGTAAAGAAGACAGCCACCAAACTAAGGAGCAGTTATATTAAACTGAACCAAAATATGTAAAGATAAAAAATCCAAGCTGATACCGCAGCTGCTAATACGTCCCGTTCAATGTCTTCAGGATTGGCAGATGTCACACCCAAACTACTCAGAAAAAGCCTATCCTCGTCTTCCTCCATCAAATGTGACCAATCACTCACTCACTCACTCAGCTTATCATACACCATGATACGGCCAAGTACAGCCACCTGCCAAAATAAAAAAGATATATTATATTCATTCTTAATCAACCTAATGACACCACAAAATTTCTTCTATTCCAGCCAAATTCAATTTCCTGAAACCCTATCTTCCCATGAACAATTCACATTCTTCACTTTCTAATCAATATTCAGACTAACGATTATATGCTCCAAAATTATTATAACTCACAAAAATACAAGCCAATAACCAAATCGAATTAAATTTTGGGGAATTCAGAAAAAACCTAATACATAATTTACTAAACGACGTGTAAATATAATAATATCAATCGATCGAGGGAGCATTTGAAGAAATACACAAGTTGTTAATTGAAAGTTCAAAAACCTTAGATCCACAAATACAATCGGTTAGCCCGCACCGTCGCTTAGGTTTCAGTCTTCCTTTATTTGTCGAACGACCGTCGTATTTGAACAAATTATGAGCTCGGCACCGTACGATTAATATATCTTGCGGTAACCATATCGCGGACAAAGTCCAATAGCGTGGCTTCTTTCTCGAGAATAAACCAAGGGCCCACGTAGCTGACGAAGGATGACTGAATCGACGTCGTTTTTCCTTCCCATTTTTTTTTATAAATTTTTAACAAGTAACCACAAAATAAAGCAGAAAGCAACGTGGCAAAGAAAAGCCCAGCCAAACCAAAACACGCGTGTCAAGTATTACTGCTGTCTTGTACTTACTGATACTGAAACGTGCATGAAACGCAATTAGCTACGTCGTTTGACGTACTGAGTTTGCAGAAACGAAAATGGCGGAGGCAGACACCGTTAAAGTATGGGTGGCAATTTAGGTTAGGATTCATTTTTTCGTTTGATTCAATTCGTTTTAAAGTGAATAGGGATTTGAAAAAATTAATTCGATTAAGAAATTGCAATTCGGTATAAATTTTAGTTCATTGATTTATTTTATTATTTTTCTTTGCTTATTATTGTTATTTTTCAACTAAATTCGATAATTCATTACCAATTATCATAGAAAAAAATAATTGAGTTATTTTTAATAAATTTATTAATTACATATTTCATATGTATACTTTTATTAAGAATTCATGTAAATAAATTATATTAATTTGTGTCATTAAATAATGTCATGGCTAAACCAATTTTTATATTCGATTTGTTTAGTAAATGAATCGAATACAAATCCACATATCATGATTCGTTTAGTAAACTAATCGAATATGAATCCATCACATTTTGATTTGATTCGTTAAGGATTCGATACAAATTCGATTCGTCGATTAGTTTTCCCACTAAGACTAAATGTGGCAATGGGCAGGTTTCTTAAAGTGATTTTCGACTTCAGAAATATGAGATTTCAATTAAGCAGTTCAGTTTCAGATTTAACCTATCTACTCACTTAGATCGTTCAAACGATCTAACACCCCCCCTTCCAGTTTCTTTGTTTTGCCGGTCACCTGGAGGATGAGATCAAGAGGTTGGATACTGATGACAGTCACTGGGGTGTTCGGTCCACCAGGTCAAGTCAGTGATAGAATCCGGTCATGTCAAATAAAGTCCAGTCCCAGATATTTGTAAAGTGAAGTTGTGTATAAGTATTTTGTATAGAGTTGTTAAGATAAGTGATGTTGAGTATTTAGTTGTGTGTATTATTTTTTTTATCCTATGTCATGGATCTGGGCAATGGTCTCATATATGAGATTATATTTGATAGAGTGTCAGTGTTGTTCAGAGTTAGAAAGACAGAGGCTCAGGGGGATAGTATGGCATATTCCATGCCGGTAGCATCTCCCGGATTGGGGATGCTACAAAGATGGTATCAGAGCATGGTCTATGGAGTCAGTGACTTTAGTGGGTAGAGTTTTGGGGTCTTGTATACACAATGTGTCCGGGATACTCGTATATGAGGCACTACCTCTCCAGTATCCGATCCTCGAGTACGTCCTCAAGTCCTATAGACAGTTTAGTAAGCATTCTCAAAGCTATCTAAATTCTCTTCCTAATAAAGTGACCATGATCCTTACTTTAGTTAAGAATCATTCTATAATCATCCTGGATTACTTTCAGAAGTTCAGAACAAGCTATGAAACTAGATAGTAAAGATCCAAGAATGTCTACCTAAGAGAGTAAAGAGTAGAAAGAGAAAACTAGAAGAAAAGTAAGAAAAGATGTATAGATGTTTAAGCAACTAGAGGTAAGAAGCAATAGAGATACATAATTAGATAGATAAGGAAATGTCAGAACTTATAGTATAAAAGAGAATAGAATAAGCCTGAGTAAGAGAGAAATGTCAAATAGACCTAAGTAATGTCTATTCCCTTCTCGTAAGATTCATTTTTTCCTACTAAGACTCCTTCCCTCATCAGAAAATTTCGTCAAATAGACCTGAGAGCCTCAAGTATCTTATATAGAAAGCAAGTTCCCTGAGTAATGAAGGATAGTCAGAAAGATAAAAGAAGCAAGAAATCTAGATTTGTTAAAAAGTTTCCAATAGATACAAGTACCACAAAGGAAGTATGGATTCTAGATCCCCAAACCCAAGCCCGCAAGCAAACAAATGAAGGTCGTAAGGAAAGATGATTAGTTGCCTCAGTCAAGAAATCCAACAGAGATACGGCCCTAAGTTACCCAAATTCTTCGTGATACCGGTTAAAGAAGTTGTCTTGGTGGAGCCTATATCATACCTATCTTACCTGAGTAATAGACTCTATCAGGACATAAAGTACTAGAATAAGAAAATCGATATTCGTTGAGACGTGAAACTCTTACCCCATCTTTTATTAGCATATATAAAGATAACTATAAGGTATTCCGACAATGGTATATATTGAGCAAGAAACAGAGAACGGTGGAAGATAAGATCACTTATAAAAGTCTTAAGAAATTTTTGAAGTTTTAAAGAAAAGAACCTAATATAGTTTAAGAATCTAGCAAGTCAGCACGAGGCTTGCAGTACTAGTAGAAGTCCACAGAATAGACTAAACACAGTAGAAACCCATAGATCATATCAATACCGGTAGAAATATGCGTAGGTTCATAAAGGACAGACCCAGAAGAATGGAAATATTTGGAAGTTAACAGGAGTACCAGTACGAACAATAAGAATTGAAAAGGCATAACCGCATTATATAGCAAGAGTAAAAATGTAGAAGTCTAGAACATAGCCCATAAGAAAGAACCACCAAATAGCCTCGACAGTACAACTTAGAGCCAAGAGATAGAATGTGCAAATAATAAAGAAAGAAGCGGGAAGTAACAAGGAAGTTCAGTATAGACAGACACGTAGATAACGTAGCGTGAATGTAGTAACGTAAATGGAAACCTCAACCTAATTGATAAGAGTTATGAAAACCTTAAGACTTGGAGTAGGCGACATAGATTCCAATAGTATGAGCGATAAGTCTTCTATCCGGTAGTTCCGACCCCAGTGAATGTATAGACACCCAATCAGACCATCGTTGAACTTAGACAGTTAACAAAAACATGTATTTTCATATCTCCAAGGAAAGTAGGTGTCTACCCCACAAATTAGAGCCATGTAAGGACTTGAACAAGTAAAGAATAACATTAGACATGATAGACAGATCACGAGTCGACAAGACAGCCAACCTAAGAATCTCAACATGACCTAGATAAGGATTAGAAGATATTAATATCTTGTATGAGATAAAGTGATTGGGAGTCATAATATGTTTAGCCGATTTTAGAAGGAACGACCTACCCTATCGTAGAACTGAAAGCCTTTAAGGAAGTAAAGGCTCGAAAGACTAAAGAACTAGAGTATGTGACTCATATAGAACTCTCCACCATGTTAGAGAAGGAAAAGTAGTAAGAGAGTAACACACGAACCAAAATCATTAGTAGTGATACCTTAACTTGTCATGGATGATGAAGCTTCTTAAAAAGAAAAAACGTAAAGGGTTCAAGGAACTGAGATGAGGAGGGATAACAGAGGAAGTACTGTAGCGTTCACAAAGAGCATGAACCTTAAAAAGATTCTCAGTAAGAGGTAGTATAATCAATAGTCGAAAATAAATCAGAAGAAAAGTTGGAAGAGGAATTTCAGATAGATCCTAGCAGAAGTACCTTAGGGTGGGAGCCAATATCAAATATGTAAGTAAGGGAATCCTAGGATTATATATTAGTAGCATGTTCAACTACAGCATGCGTAGCTAATGAGACCACCATAACTGGAAAAGACTTCAGGATCGAACCCACCCTCCCAACCCTTGTTAGACAACAACAACAACAAAGATGGACCTCAATGATCGTCCTAAATCACATAAGTTTCATGCATAGAATAAAACAGGAAAGAAAATGAAAAGAGCACTAAGTAAAAGGTTTGGAAGTGGAACTGTCGATGGTGTGGCGACAATATGAGAGAATAAACAACAAGATTTGTCAGTATTGGAATGAAACTAAAGTTTTGTTGCGTCTTAAATCATGAAATCCATGTGAAGTAACCAGCCATAGTTTAAGTTGACCTAACCACCATGGGTTTAGGATGGCCTTAGCCACGGGTATGGGTGGTTTGGTAGATGTTTAGTGTAGTATAGAATCGAGAAGATAAGTTTACTACAATGATGTATTTAGTGCAGTGGGTGAGTTATCAATGTATAATGTATGTAAACGGTCATCAGATAAGGATGAAATTTACAAGTTTGTGTATATTTGCATATATTTGATTAACAACCATTGACAGCGCAAGACTATGGGAACAACAAAGATGGGGATATCCTAGAGTACAACCGGGTATAAAGAATAAGTCGTGTGAAAGACGGTTAATCAGATTCAGAATAGCAACGAATTTACAAGTATGAGAAAAGTATGAACTTTAGCCAATTGAGAATGACCGTTAAAAAAACTACTCAGAATTAAAATCCTAAGTGCAGGAGCCATCGGTAGACAGCTTTAGTAGGCTATGAAGCCCTAGGCTCTATAGATAAGCAAAGATAGTACAACTTTAAGAAATGAGCTCATTAGTAATTGAAGCTTAGCAAGAAGAATATATAGAGTTAAATGGCTAAGATATGAGAAGGAATACCAAGATCATGTCGACCAAGTGGAGCTAAAGAAATATCGAGTACAAATATTGTTGATGGATACAAGGATCACTCTTGTAAACTTGTTATTCCAGAATTAAGGCAGAATGTGAAAAAGCCTAACCGTAAAGAACACCGGTATTTCTAGAGAAAGAGAATCAAAAGTACCAGATAAGAAGAACCAGATTGAATCAAGAAATATTGAGTATAACTAGAGGAATGGAAATGGGGTTTCTTTGACGCATCACTTTAGTTGTAGCATGACGGTAGGATAGAGTACTCAGCAGAAATTTCATGAAATGAGAACGAGGAATCACCTCTCAATCAAGAATGTAAGGGGATTATCAAACCCTGGTATAATGTGCAAGTAAGGCAAGAAAAGTTATGCATGAAGCAGATATTAAGATAAGAAGATGGATGATGTATTTCTTTATAGTTAAATGGAAAATGAATATATTGACAGGGATCTTAGTTAATGAGACAAATTGAACCCGGATAAGGCTTTAGTATAATGACAATGTATGGAAGGTCGTCGGAAACTAATGTGATATAATCGAAGAAACAAAGATGGTTATGAGTATATAGTCAGTTGAAAGTTGGGGGTTTAGAAATAGCCCGTGAATCTTATAACTTGTGATAAGATATTCAGCATCATGAATTTCAAGCATGGACAGATTCCAGAATTCCAATTTTAAAGAGGATTCGAGGACGAATCTTATTTAGGAGGGAGAATTTGTAACACCCGATAATCTCGATGACCTATACGTCGCTAGAAGTCAACGACTATTACGTTATTGAAGGCATGATTTGGGACATTCGGTGAATTCCCTTGCAGTTCTGATGTGGAACTTAGCTTACGTTCCATTCCGAACATCCTTTAGTATTTAGGGCATAACATTTTCATACGATCTCTGAGTTTTATGAATTATATACCATCGGAAAGCTACGACCAAGTCCTATGACTTTTACGTTGGATATTTTTCCAAATTCGAATTAGAAGCAGGTCAAAAAACGTGAATACCGGGGATACTACAGTAAATTCAGGAATTAGCTAGAATAGTGTGATGTGGCAAAATTTGGACCATTCATTTGCAAAAAAAAATCATCTCTATGCACTATAAATAACAAACACTATTCATCATCTTCTCTTTCCCATAAAGCACGAAATTGACTCCCAAATAACTTCAAATTCTTTCATTTTCTCATGCCAAGATGAAGGAAAAAAATGATGATCTCAACTCCTCTCACGCAAGTAAGCTTCTTTTTCTTCGTCCTTTCTCTAATATTGAGTTTATGACATGAATCTTCTTCCCCTAAATTTGAACTAGAAGAATCCTAGAAATTTCTTTTGTATTTTAGCTTCAAAAGTGTTGCTAACATACATATTTAAGCAATTCATGATTGCATTGAGCATTGATTGAGCTTCTTTTAGTAAATGCCCAATTTTTTTCCCAAAGGTAAGGGGCTGACCGAAATTGTTATGATCTTAGGGGGGAGTCTTTATGTTGCTTTGATGAAAATTAATGATGAAGTATGTTTGGAATGATGTTTGATATGAGTTTGTTTTGGTTTAAGTTGAAAATCTAAAATTGCATATTAAATTAGGAAATTAAGCATGTTTTATAGGATATGAAGAGTGCTTATAATATTGCAAATTCTGTTGAGGGTCATTGGATTGGAAGAATGAAATAAGAAGGGGAAATAAGAAAGTTAAGTAACGGTGTTGGGTTATGATGCTTTCCGAACAGGCTGTGAAGATTTACTTTTAAGTCAAGTTTGTGATTTCTGATTGATGAAGCGTAAATTTATGGATAAACTAGACAAATAAGTTAGTATCATATCTAAAATTTAGAATTTTTGGACTTAAGATGAGACCGGACCGAATTTTTGAAGTCGGGCTATCTGCTGCCTATATGCCCAATTTTTCCAATTGCACAGCCCCTGAACTTCAGTCCATAACTTGAGTTCTAAGAATCGAAATCACGATCCGTAAAAGCCAACATAAAATAGACACATAAGTGAGTATTTTATTAATATTCCAGCCCCAAATTCAACCCTGATTAAGCGCATCGAATTTTCAAATTCAGTGTTGGTGCACTGAAATTTTCTGGAAAGACGGCGGAATATGGAGTTTTGCGAAATAGCTTGTAAGATCCTCGAATGGGCGTAGAAAAAATTGTTAGACCACCTAAAATATTAGTAACATTGCGAGGATGCGTTATCATGAATAACGAATAAATTTTGTTGAGTATGGATATAATTTGCAACATTGGTACTAACGAATATTTCTAATTCTAGATTATTACCAGAAGATGCGGTTCCGCCACCATCGCAAGACGTCACCAACAAGTTCAGAATTAGTGAGTGGATCCTTTTCTCAAATTATATTTACTTATATATTTTTTAATTGAAATTTACTTTTCCGCACATAGGGCGTTAGCCGAAGTTTTATTCAGATGTTTTATAATTAAAGATGTTTTAGAAAGAATGATTTCAAAAGCTTGAGATTTACGATTTCTCGAGGCATGGGGGAAAAACCCACCTCAATATGTAAATTGACTCAGATATGGAATTGACGGGTTCAGATATCAAGTGCACATGCAGTTCAGGATTAGGGATGGCATATGCCCCTAGATCCTAGATTCAGAGTCTGGAGGGTAGCATAGATCCACACCCCGACTCTAGATTGTGGTTTGGGGATGGTGATATGTAACATCCCAAGACCACCAGATTTAACGGCTAGGGAGACGGCGATACGTAACGCCCCTAGACCCTAGTTTCAAGGACATGTAGTGGCATGTTTTGGGGGATGGCGATACGTAATACCCCAATGTCATGGATTTGCACTCATGGCTCTAATTAGACGTATGAGGGGACATCGATATGTAACGCCCCCATGCGTCAGGTTTTTTAGAAACAAATATTTCAGTGATAGTTTTCAGAGACAGATTTATAGAAAATGATTTTCAGAAAAAAGATGTTGCAGAAATAAAATTTCAGAGACAAATTTTCTAGAGACATGATTTTCGAAATGGACAAGAGTTAGAAAGCTCAGTTTTACAGAAATGATTCAGAGTTTTCCAAACTAAAAAGAGTTTTCAGAAGAATCAGGTTTCTTAAAGTGATTTTCAACTTCAGAAATATGAGATTTCAATTAAGCAGTTCAGATTTAACCTGTCCACTCACTTAGATCGTTCAAATGATCTAACCCCCCACTTCCAGTTTCTTTGTTTTGCAGGTCACCCGGAGGACAAGATTGAGAGGTTGGATACAAATGGCAGTCACTGGGGGTGTTCGGTCCACCAGGTTAAGTCAGTGATAGAATATGGTCATGTCAAATAAAGTCCAATCCCAGATGTTTGTAAAATGAAGTTGGTATAAGTATTTTGTATATAGTTGTTAAGATAAATGATGTTGAGTATTTAGTTGTGTGTATTGTTTTTTTATCCTATGTCATGGATCTGGGCAATGGTCCTATATATGAGATTATATTTGAAAATAGTGTCAGTATTATTCAGAGTTAGAAAGTCATAGGCTCAAGGGGATAGTACAGCTTATTCTCTGCCGGTAGCATCTCCCGGATTAAGGATGCTACAACATTACAGTTTGCCTGCCAATTTTTTTTTTTTTTAAATTTCATTTGTTTCAAGTCATCATCTCTCTGAAACCAGAGAGCTGATGCAAATTGGTTTTTTCACCCAGTTAACTTCCAATCTTCCCTAAACAATTCCAAACACCCAATATATATTTTTAACATCAAAATTAACATCAAGACATGTTATAAAATAAACATAAATATATTATAAATACATGTATGCATTACTTTGAATCAAAATACAAACAAATTAGAATCCTACAAAGAAGTGACCCATGAACAATTTTAGGTCACTTAAAGGTGATCAAGCGATTCTAGAATGGTAGTTATAGTTCAAAGCTTTCATCTAGAGTTCCAAAATCTAATTTTATGTATTACGTCCAACATGAACATATTTGACTCAATCACAAGCATATTGTGTTTATGCTTATAAAGCATTCATTCATACACAATTTATTAACCTAATTTCAACTTCAAGCTATGTTATTATGTATCCAATACATCACTATATGTTTCACTAATGATAACAACTCACTAATGAAAAACATAACTTATAGAAGATCAAACTTACCTAGCAAACTTGATTTAAAGATCCAATTTTCTTCTCCTTGTTGAAAATGTAGAGAACTTTCAAAACCTCTTTCACAAATACTTTCTTTAGGTTGATTTTTCTTATGCTTTGTCTTATGTTTGCTTAATCAAAAACTGACTCAAACTTGCCTTTTATATTAAAGTTTATGCATTTTTTAATTAATAAATGTTTTAATCAACTTGTAGGTGGGCTTAATCTAATTTTTCTAAATATGCATAATATGTGTAACTAATTAACTTTGTCTACCACTTGGATTTAATCCAATTAAATATAGATAAAAGTTTAACCACTTGATTAGTTCATTGTCTACCACTTTGATTTAATCCAATTAAATCAAATCAAATACACCTATTATTACATATTTTATAATTACCAAAATATCCTCCAATGGTATAGATATTTATGAAATTACAACAAAGCCCTTTTGTGATTACTAATTTTGGTTAATCCAATTAATCCCATTTAATCATGTAAATAATTAATGTTATTCAATAACACTTAGTTACTTTGATTGATAATTATAATATCAAATATTATTTATTATCAAACATTATCGGCTACCCAAGTGCTCAACGAGAATACTTCATATTGTGAGACTCTCTAAGTTCAGACACGTTCGTCATATAAGTTAGCTCATATGTACGCAATTCGGCCACCTTTGAATTTTTGAAGAACTTAATGACCTTTTTGAACTATACAAGTCGAGATCATCACATATGTTTAACAATCCATTTGAGACATATATTATCCGAGTTGTGTTTAGGAAACATAAATTACAACGTCAAGTTTTCAAAGGGCACATCTCACATTGTCGACATATCCACGATTCTTTACAACTAATTAGAATACTATTTCTGATATATGCGATCAACCATAGGTGATCGGTGACACGATCAAAAGGTGGTTCTTTACTCCCAAGTATATGAGTGTCGAAGTAATAAAATAACCCGGTAAGTCCGGGGTCGATCTACAGAGAATAAATTTAGTAAAATAAAATAATAATTCAAGTGAAAAATAAAAAGGCTGAATTGTATGAAGTGATTGGAAATTTTAATTTAAATTACAACAATCAAATAAAATGATGAGGCTATGGGATCCACATTTAATATTTCAAATTTAGAAATATCACTTTTTATAATATATAAAAAGTCATTATTACCCAATTAATTTATTTCAGGAATTAATTATGCCAAAACATATAAAACCAGCCATAAATGCGGTGATAATTTTTGTCTATAATAAGTCCAGTTAGTTACTTAATTATATTAAATAAATAAAATCAGCCATATAGGTGGTAACAAAATTTGTCAATAATTAATCTAAATTTAAATTAAGTATTAATCATTAGATTACAATTTATATATTATATATAAGTGAGATTAATCTCTTCACACTTTTCCCTAGCAAAAAGAAATTAGCTACTCATAATTTAAAAAAAAAAACACACATAATTTTATTACTGAAAGAAAAAGAAATTACAAGAAAGCTTTTAAAAAAATAAAACACATAAGAGCTAGAAATCCACACCTTTTCAGAGAAAACTATGGAATCCAGACTAAAGAAAATGAAGTGTAGAACACCTATATTTATAGAGGTGCTCAGCACCTCTTACAAATGCAATTGCATTCTCCACCAAATCCTCCAAATGTTTGGTGGAGAAATTGTAACATCCCCGATCTGGGAGATGCTACCGGCAGGGAATAGGCCGTACTATTCCCCGGAGCCCCAGACTTCTGACTTTTGCTATTCTTATCTCACATAAAACTCATACATATGGACCTTTGCCCTAACTCAACGACATGAAATACATCTTAGATACTCATATAGTGAACTACATGTCACAAATTTAATAATGATACATTATCACATTTTAATAACTTACTCAATACACTGCATGACATGCAACTTTCACTTAGACACTGACAATGTTGAAACTCTATACACACTCTGGTGGACTCAGACCCTCTAGTGACTGCATCAGTATCCATCCTCATGAGCCCGCCCTCCGAGAATACCTACAAAACAAGAAGACTGAGAGTGGGGGTTAGATCATTGTACGATCTAAGTGAGTGGACGATAAAATTGAAATACTGAAATAAAAAAAATTTGGATTTAAAACCAAAGTTCCATAAACAACTTGATTTAAAAAACTCTTTTCTAAAAACTTTATCTTGAAATCTCCCTTATAATGCTTATCTTTCTGAAATCTGTATTTTTTAAAATCTGGTGCTTGTAAACTTATCTCTGAAAAATCCATTCTAAAAACTATTTTTTTTAAAATGTCTGTTTTCTGAAACTGTTTCTAAAATCTTATCTCGGAAAACCAATCTGTCTCTGAAAAACTTGACGTATGGGGTGTTACGTATCGCCGTCCCCCCATACGCCTAACTAGAGCTAGAAGTGCAAATCCATGACTTTGGGGCGTTATGTATCGCCGTCCCCGAAAGCATGCCACTACTGTCCCTGAACTGGTGGTCTTGAGGCGTTACGTATCGCCGTCCCCCTAGCCACTGAACTAGAATTGGCGGTGCGGATCTATGCTATCCACCAAGCTCTGAAACTAGGATCTAGGGGCATCTGTCATCCCTAGTCCTGAACTAGGATCTGGGGGCGTTACGTATCGCTGTCCCCCCAGTCCTCTACATGTGCACATGTTCTCTGTCCGTCAATTCCATGTCTGTACAAGTTACATAGTGAGGTGTGTTTTTCCCCTATGCCTCGAAAATCGTAAAACCCATGCTTTAAATCTCAAAACTGTATAAAACAGTGCATTTAGCATAAACTGAAATCAAATATGGCTAACGCCCTATGTGCTGGAAAAAGTAAGTCTTATTTCATAAAGAATAAATAAATCAATCAATAAGAAAATCAACTTGAAAGGGGAAGTGTCCACTCACTGTGTTGAAGTTCCGTTAGCCTTTTCATTGCTTTACTGAAGAACTTGTGGTTCCTGCGATGATCTATCATCGATAATTTCGGTTAGAAAATGGACTAAGAATATATAGATTAGAATCAAGCTAAATTTTTCTTATTTGAATAAGGGATATCACTCTGAGGCATATAACACGTATATTATGACGTAATTTATACATACGGGTTGATACGGGACTTATAGGGTAGCCTCTAACGCGTTCGGGTGAAACTGGAATGGCTTGAAAGTAATTTGGGCAATTATTTGTTCACGCATCGCGACGCAAGGCAGTGTGCGTCGTGACACGAAACATCCAGAGACGTGCTTAAATTTTTGCTGTGCGCATCGTGACGCACGAGCCTTTCGCGTCGAGATGCGACTTACACTAGAGGCATTTCTGGGAAAATTTCCCAGATCACGTCACGACGCGGGGCTTTCTGCGTCGCGATGCGAGGCCAAATTTTGGCCTAAATCTTCATTCATTCATACTCAATTTTGCTTCAACACTTAAGTCATATTTCCACACAAGCCAATAACCTCAACCAACCTCTAAAATATAATCAATATCATTTTTTTAATGCCAAATCATATCCAACCTATCATCTATACTCAATCTTATTTTCTAAACTTAACAAATTGTGAATTTTCTACAATCACCATCTTCTTAGTACAACCATGATTCATTCATAATCACTTCCAAGTCAATCAACTTACTATAATCATCAAAACTCAAAACTCAAAAGATAACAATTTGGGTCAAGTTGGTCTTACCTCTTCTTTGCTTGATTTTTTCCATCCTCCAAGTCTTCCATGGTTGATAATGATCTTCCTTGCTTCATCCTCTCTCTTTTCTTTCTCTTATTCTCTTCATCTTCTTCTCTTCTTCTTCCTCTCCCTTCTACATTTTTTCTTCTTTCCTTCATCATTTTAATTTTGTGAATTAGTGAATATTACCCTCCTTATATACTAGGGCTTTTTGGATATTTGGATAAATGGAGAAAAGTGTGGAAATGTGTAGAAAGTTTGAGATTGTTCTAATTGAGTCCGAAATTACTTTTCATCTGAATTTTGATATACATTTTTGACCTAATTTTGGTCCGAATTTGGAAAAATGTTCAACATGGAAGTTGTAGATCTCGATCTCATCCTTCCGGAGGTATAAGATTCATAGAAATCAGAGTTTTTATGAGAAAGTTATGGCCCAAATATTATGGGCTACCCGGAGTGGAACATCGTAGCTTTTAATATTGGATTCTCGAAGAATTTACCGACAGTCATCTCACGAGAGTATATGCTTCTAACCATAATTTATATTATGCGGCACTCGTCTTACTGTGTAATAGTAGTCGAAATCCCCGGTCGTTACATAAATTGACATTTTTTTTGCTTTTGACTTGACTTTAATAATTACATATAACATAATTTAGATTTATAATCATTTAGGTCTTGAAAACTTCAGAACTAGAAAATCTTGTCAACATAAAAGTTGTAGAGTTTTGAGTCCTCTTTCATCTGGAACTAGAATCGCCTCAATCCAATATCGGACTAAAATATTATGGCCAAAATACGAACATTACACAGGGTTAGAATTTTTGAATTTATATAATGTTAGAACGCCCTTTTAAGTTTCTGGCCTCCAAAATCCAAATGTCAAGTCCATTTTTCTAGTTATACATCTAAAGTATTATTTCACCTACATAAAGATAAAAATCACAATAAACATAAATATAATTATTATTTAACAAATGTGCTAAATTTAGAGGATTAATGAAACTACAAGTGTAAAATGATTAATTTTTCTTTTAATAAATGTGCACTTTTTACTGTTCATCACACCCCAACCAACTTATTACTAGTCACTAGTAATTTAAGTAAGAACTTAAAAAAAATTCTTATCCAAGTTAATAATTGTTTTATTTCTTTCTAAATAATCAAATAAGTAAATTCTCCTGTACTTTTTACCATTCTTCCATACACACATAAAATAAGGTATCAATCAATTCATTGTGCCCACAATATTCACAGGTCTTGTTGAAAATAGAGTAATATTTTTGTCCTAAAATTATATTAAAGTTCACACCTTTTGGCAATGAAAGTTTATTTATAAATACAAAATAGATTTTTTTTTTATTAATAATAATACATTTTCAATCCTTGTAACGAGTTTTGGCCAGTGACTCTCAAACCAGTTGGCTTTAGGTCACTAGGTGTTAAGACACCCCTACGGACTTAATTTCTCGGATCTCATATATTAAAAAGAAAAAAATGTCTATTTTCCTTAAGCTTTCTCTTTAACCCATGTAACGAGTTTTGGGCCAATGACTCCAGACCAGTTGGCCTTAGGGCACTAAGTGTTAAAACACCCCTACGGACTTAATTGCTCGAGTTAGAGTGGCTACGAAATCGAACTTATTCACACACTTTTTTAATTAAACTAACTCAAGCTCTACTGTTTTATGCGAACAATCACTGCTTGCTGAGGCAAGATGTCCGGTTACGAAGTAAAAGCATGATTAGTTTTTTTTTTGAATAAAAATACTAATTCCACTGCCTTTAGGTGCTACCTCCAACAAACTAGAGAACTACATATTATAAAATTTTCACTTACAACCCATGTTTATATGTTACCGAGTATGTTGATAATATCTGTCAAATGAGCATATGAAGATCAAATTTAATCAATATTATGGAGAATTCACAAATTTAAATGATTCAAAAAGAAAAGAAAAAAATTAACTTGTTACGAATTACAGGTCAAAAATTTCTTCTTGTCTCGATGGCTCAAATCTAGAGGTATTTTTCTTGTTGCACGAAAATTGATAATATTAGCGTACCAAGACATTGTATTTATAGAAAAAAAATCATCAAGAAAAGAGTCATTGATAGGATTTGTGTCAATTGATGACTCATTTGTGAGTCTCAATGAATGATCTGCAAACACATTCTCTTCTCTTTTCTTGTCCTTGATTGTGAGATTGAATTCTTTAATCAGAAAAATCCACTGTAGTGATCTTGGCTTTGCATCATGTTTAGACATCAAATATCTAACAGCAGCATGGTTAGAATAAACAACGGTTGAGGAACCAATTAAATATGATCGAAATTTATCCAATGCAAATATTACAGCAAGTAGTTCCTTTTTCGTGGTAGTGTAATTCATTTGTGCATTCTTTAAAGTTCTACTTGCGTAATAAATTACATACGGCTTACCTTTCTTTCTCAGTCCTAATACCGCTCCAACTGCATAATCATTGGCATCACACATTAGTTCAAAAGGCAAAGACCAATCGGGAGATTACATGATAAGAGCAGAAATCAAAAGACTGATAATTTTTTCAAATGATTATTGGCATTCTTCTATCCATTCAAATGTTGCATCTTTTAATAGGAGGTTACACAATGGTATGGATATGGTATTAACGTTTTTAATGAACCTCCTATAAAATCCTACATGTCTTAAGAAAGAACGGATTTCCCTGACTATTTTTGGTGGTGGCAATTTAGAGATTACCTCTATTTTTGCCTTGTCAACCTTAATACCTTTAGATGACACAACATGACCCAAAATAATTCCTGAATTAGTCATGAAATGACATTTTTCCCAATTTAAAATAAGTTATTTTTCTTCACATATTTTCAAAATATTTTCCAAATTATTCAAACAATTATCAAATGAGTTCCTAAAAATAGTTATATCATCTATAAAGACCTCTAAACAATATTCAACCATGTAACTAAATATGCTTAACATGCATCGTTGGAATGTTGCTGGTGCATTACAAATTCCAAAAGACATTTTCCTAAATGCAAATGTTCCAAAGGGACATGTGAATGTGGTCTTTTCCTGATCTTCTAAAGCAATGAGAATTTGATAATAACCTGAGTAACCATCAAGAAAACAATAGTATGGATGTCCTGCTACTATTTCCAAAATTTGGTCGAGAAATGGTAAATGAAAAATGATATTTTCTAGTGGCTTCATTTAGTTTTCTATAGTCAATGTATATACGCCAACTAGATGGGATTCAAGTTGGAATTGATTCTCCTTTATCATTTTTTAGGACAGTTATTTCAAACCTTTTAGGCACAACTTGTGAGGGACTTACCCACTTATTATCGGATATAGGGTAGATAATGTCTACATCAAGAAGTTTAAGGACTTATGTTTTTACCACTTATTTCATGTGAGGGTTTAATCTTCTTTGAGGTTGACGATATGTCCTAGCATTATCTTCTAAATATGTTATGTGTGTGCATATCAATGGATTAATGCCTTTTATATCTTTTAAAGTCCATCCAATTTCCAGTTTATATTCTTTCAATACATTTAACAACTTACCTTATTGATTGCTTGTGAGGGAGGCAGAAATTACTACAGGGTAAGTTTGTTCATCTCCAAGAAATGCATACTTCAATTCTTCTGGCAAGGTCTTTAATTCCAATTTGGGTGCTTTATCATCTTTTTCTTCTTCTAGTGTTCCTAGTTCATCCAAATTCTGTTTTCTTCATCGTCTTCTAGTACTTGTGTAGAATCAAGTGAAACGTCATTCAAAATATTTGAATTTAATTGCGTACTTGATTCAAGAAAATTAGCAGTATAAATTTTCATGGATCAGATAAACTCCCATAAATATGCTCCTTTAAAATTGGTTCAATTAGTTTCATGCTTTCATTTTTGTTGTCATCATCATATGGTTGTTTACACATGTTAAAAACATTAAGCTCCAACGTCATATTGCCAAAAGACAAATTCATGATTCAATTTCTGCAAATAATTAAAGCGTTAGCTGTTTCTAAAAATGGGCGACCAAGTATTACAGGAATTAACTTATAACTATATACTATAAGTTGTGTTTCCAAGACAATAAAATCCATATGATATATGAATTTATCGACTTGTTGTAACCACCCGATAATCCCGGCGACTACTAAGTTATGGATGACATGATACATGATATAAATCATGTTCAAGCTTGTATGTGTTGGTGGAATTATATTTCGGGCCTTCGATAAATCCTTTGTATTTCCAATATGAAATTTATTTTATGTTCTACTCCATATAACCCGTAGTATTTGGGACATAACCTTTTCATACGATCTTTAATTTTTATGAATTTTATATCGTCGGAGAGCTAAGACCGAGACCTATAACTTCTTTGTTGTAAATATTTCCAAATTCAAATTAGAAGCAGTTCAAAAATTATGATTGCTATGAATGCTACAATAAATTTCAGGTGAGATCTAGAATTATGTGATGTGGCACAATCTTGGCCACCCATTTCATTACAAAAATTAGCCCTATACACTGTAAATAGCAAATTCTATTCATCATCTTATCATCTTCTTGAATATTAAAAAAAAATTCTTCATTCTCTCATGCCAATTGGTGAACGAAAATTGATGATTTCAAGTTCTCTTCAAGCAAGTAAGCTTATTTTTCTTCTTCCTTCCTCTAATCTTGTATTTATGACATGAATCTTCTTCCCCTAAATTCGAACTATAAGAACCCTTGAAATTTATTTTTGCATTTTAGCTTCAATAGTGTTTCTAGCATACATATTTAAGCAATTCATGATAGTATGAACATGGATTGAGCTTCTTTTTATAAATGTCCAATTTTTCCCCAAGGGTAAGGGGCTGGCTGAAACTATTACGATCTTAAGGAGGAGTATTTTTGTTGCTTTTATGAAAATTAATGATGAAGTATGCTTGGAATGATGTTTGATATGAGTCTGTTTTGGTTTAAATTGAAAATCTAAAATTACATATTAAATTAGGAAATTAAGCATGTTTTATAGGTTATGAAGAGTGCTTATAATGCTGAAAATTCTATTGGGGGTCATTGGATTGGAAGAATTAAATGAGAAGGTGAAAAAAGAAAGTTAAGTAACAGTATTGGGTTAGGATGTTTTCCGGACAGGCTGTAAAAATTTACTTATAAGTCAAGTTTTTGACATCTGATTGATGAAGCGTAAATTTATAGATAAACTAGACATATAAGGTAGTAATATTTACAAAATTTAGAATTTTTGGACTTAAGATGAGACCGGACCGAATTTTTGAATTCGGGCTTATATTCTGCCCCTGTGCCCAGTTTTTTTCTAGTTGCACAGCCCATGAACTTCTGTCCATCACTTGCATTGCTGGCATCAGAATTGAAAATTGTAAAAATCAACATAAAGTAGATACATTAAGGATCATCCCAGTTAAAGTTTAGCCCAAATTCAACCCCGATTAAATGCACCAAATTTTCAAAATCAATATTAGTGCACTGAAATTGTCTGAAAAGAGGGCAGAATATGGGGTTTTGCGAAGGAGCTTGTGAGATCCTCAAACGAGCGTAGTAAAAATTGTTAGACCACCCTAAAATGTTAATAACATAGAGAGGATGAGTTATCATGAATATCAAATAAATTTTGTTAAGCAAGGATATAATTCGCAATCTTGGTACTAACGAATTTTGCTAATTCTAGATTATCACCAGGAGATGCGGTTCCGCCACCGTCGCAAGGCATCACCAGCAAGTTCTGAATCTTTGAGTGGATGTTTTCTTTCAAAATTGTATTTACTTATATGATTTTGAATTGAGATTTACATTTGAAGCACATAGGGCATTAGCCAAGTTTATTTTCAGTTACATAGTAAATGAGAAATGTTTTAGAAAGTGATGGTTTTGAAAGCATGATTTTGTGATTTTTGGAGGCATGGGGGAAAAACCCACCTCAGATGTGACTTATGGAATTGACGGTTATTGGAATTAACGTTTATAAACATGTGCACATGTAGAGTAGGACTAGGGGGACAACGAGACGTAACGCCCCTAGACCCTAGATTCAGGGTCAGATGATATCATTGATCAGCACACCTGGCTCTAGTTCAATGGCTTGGTGGACGGTGGGACGTAACACCCAAAGACCACTAGTTTAGGCGTATGAGGGGATGGCGAAACGTAACCCCCATGCGTCAGATTTTCTTTATATTTTCAGATATTTCAGATGAGATTTTCAAAAATGAAGGTTTTATGAAAGAACAGTTTTTTGAAGAGTTTTAAAACAATTTCAGTTTTATAGAAGATCTTAGAGTTTTAGAGAAAGAAAGGTTTCCAGAAAGTTTTAGAGAAAGAGATCGGTTTTTAGATAGGAAAGAGTTTTTAGAAAAAAATATTTTCTTGAGATGATTTCGAATTTAGAAAAATGAATTTTTCATAAGTATTTCAGTTTCCATTTTAAATTCTCCACTCACTAGATCGTTCAAACGATCTAACCCCCCACTCCTAGTATTTTTATTTTACAGGTTTACTCGAAGGACGAGCTCGGGAGGATGGATACTGATGGCAATCACTAGGGTGTATGGTCCATCAGGTCGAGTATAGAGATTCAGTATAGTCAAAGTCAAATAAAAGTTGCATGTCAATCATTGGTATTGTATAAGTAATTGTAATATGCTTATAGCGTCTATGAACAATGATGTAAAAAGAAGTTTCATTGAATATACAGTTATGAGTTTGAAAGTTTCATTTCATGTTAATGAGTTGGAAAATGGTCCTTATGCATGAGTTTGTACATGAGTTGACATTAGTAGAGATGATCATAGTTACAGAGTCAAAGGCTAAGGGGGATAGGTCTGCCTATTTCATGCCGGTAGCATATTTGAGAAGAGGGATGTTACACTTGTAATAACATGTCTTCCATAATTCCTTTTGGTACCTTGACTGATCTATCGGCAAGTAAAAGAGTAGTTGAGGTTGGTTTTAACTCACCAATATTAAGTTGTTGATAAACCGAAAATGGAAGCAAATTGACACTGGCTCCAAGATCAAGCAAATCATATTCAATTTTTTGATTTCCTATAATACAAGAAATAGTTGGACATGTTCATTTGAATTACAGATTTTACATATGACTTCTTGAACTGACTTGACATGATTATTCTTCCTCATTTTCTAATGCCTCAACTTTTTTAGCTAAAGATGCATACTTAGCCGAAAGGTCATTGTCTTCCTTAAGGTTAAACATACCTCTACCAAATGGTTGTTGTTTTACAGACGACTCATAAGTACTAACTGTATCTCATTGTTGTGCATTCTCTGCTATGTGTTCTAGGTAATCTAGTGCATCTTCGGGATTTTTGTCCCTAAACTCACCATTACACATCATTTATACTACTTGTCTACCTTGGGGTGTTATCCCCTCATATAAGTAGGCAACCAGCCTCCATGTTTCAAACCTATGATGTGGACAAACATTCAACATCTCTTTAAGCCTCTCCCAATATTGGTAAAGTATTCCCCCCGACTCTTGTATGAAATTTGTGATTCTCCTCTTAAAGGGGTTTTTCCTGTGAGGGGAAAATAATTTTTTTAGAAACTGTTCTTGCAAATCATCTCATGTTCAGATGGATCTTGACCTAAGGTTTTGCAGCCAAATTTTAGTTTTATCCTTTAAAGAAAAGGGAAAAAATTTTAGTCGAATTATATTGATGCTGCAATTTTGGTATGTGCAAATGTTAAATACCTCTTCAAATTCCTTTAAGTGCTGATAAAGATTTTCTGATTCTAGACCCGTGGAATGTGGGTAAAAGTTGGATGACACCTGGTTTAAAATTGAAACGTGATGCATCTAGGGGAAAACAATGCAAGATGGTGATCATGTCCTAGTGAGATTCATGAATTGTCTGAGTGTCATAGGATGATTAAGATCGTCATGCTGAGACTAGTTTTCTTCCTAATCAACTGGATTTTCAACTTGGGCAGATGGATTTTCATTTTGGTTCTCGGCCATTTTAACAGACGATGAAGGTGATGGAAACTCTCTATTTTATCTATCACTAGATGATCGAGACCAATGTCTCATGCAACCTAAATGCAGCCTATTTGTTAAAATTTAAAAATGCATAAAAATAATACTTACAAAAAATATAAACACGTGGAAAGAAAGAAAAAAAATAATTCACAAAAGAAAAACAAAGAAAGAAAATACAAATGTAGTGATTAGATCTTAAAATATCCTATGATTCTTGTTAATTCAGATCTTAATTGAATTTCTCGTTCAGCTGTTTCAATCTCTCGAATTAAGTTCTCACAAAAAATTATGAAAGAATCTCTAGATGGGGATGGTTCAAGAAATTATTTGGGAAAATACAAGCTCCATTTTAATTGATTTTTTTAATCTCATGTAACCTTGAAGAATTAAATAAAGGGTTTGTCTGTATATGGGATGTCGAGGTTCAGGATTCATTTAGGATCAATCATAACATCTTGGATCTACACAAATGCAAAGAATAAGGAAAACGAGATGAGAAAATGTAATAAAAAAATAATACAACAGAAATACAAAAATTAAAAATAAAAAGAAAGAAAAGAAAAAATATATACAAGGATTATTCTATCTACTAGATTTACTCACCGGCAATGGCGCCAAAAACTTGACATGATCAAAAAATGGTTCTTTACTCCCCAAGTATAAGAGTGTCGAGGTAATAAAATAACCCGGTAAGTCCAGGGTCGATCCACGGGAAATAGATTTAGTAAAATAAAATAATAATTCGAGTGAAAAATAAAAAGGCTAAATTGTTTGAAGTGATTGGAAATTTTAATTTAAATTGCTACAATAAAATAAATTGTTGGGGCTAGGGGATTCACTTTTAATATTTTAAATTTAGAAATCTCACTTTTTATAATATATAAATTATCATTATTACCCAATTGATTTATTTCAGGAATTAATTATGCCAAAACATATAAAACCAGCCATAAATGTGGTGATAACTTTTGTCTATAACAAGTCCAGTTAGGTACTTAATTATGCCAAATAAATAAAACCAGCCATATAGACGGTAAAAAAGTTTGTCAATAATTAATCGAGATTTAAATTAAGTATTAATCATTATATTATAATTTATATATTATATATAAGTGAGATTAATATATATTTTCATATTAAAAGCTTCACACTTTTCCCCAGTAAAAAGGCATTAGCTACTTGTAATTTGAAAAAAAACACACATAATTTTATTACTGAAAGAAAAAGAAAATACAAGAAAGCTTTTAAAAAAATAAAACACACAAGAGCTAGAAATCAACAAATTTTCGGAGAAAACTATGGAATCCAAACTGAAGAAAATGAGGTGCAAAACACATCTATTTATAGAGGTGTTCAGCACCTCTTACGAATGCAATTGCATTCTCCACCAAATCCTCCACCAAATCCTCTACCAAACATGCAAGCATGTTTGGTGGAGAAATTGACATTTTTTTTTATTTGACTTTAATAAATATATATAACACACTTTAGTTTTTTCATCAATTTCGATCTTGAAAACTTGAGAACTAGAAAATCTTGTCAACAGAAAAGTTGTAAATATTTGAGTCCTCTTTCATCTTGAACTGGAATCGCCTCAATCCAATATCAGAGTAAAAAATTATGGCCAAAATATGAAAATTGCACAGGGTTGGAATTTCTGAATTTGTATAATGTTTGAACGCCCTTTTAAGTTTATGGCCTCCAAAATCCAAATGTCAAGTCCATTTTTCTAGTTATGCATCCAAAGTATTTTTCCACCTACATAAAAATAAAAATCACAATAAACATAAATATAATTATTATTTAACAAATGTGCTAAATTTAGGGGATTAGTGAAACTACAAGTATAAAATGATTAATTTTTCTTTGGCCAAAGTCTTAAGAATCGTGACCCACTCACATGGATACCTTAACCCCTTATGGTATACATACGGGCCGATGGATCCTATCTTGATACACACTTGATTAACGAGTGCATCGGTCCACACCCAATAAACATCTAGCGGTCAGACCATAAAAGGTCTCTGACATATATGGCATCAAAGTGATGAGGATCGCACATAAAATCAATGTTATCCTATAGTTTAAGGATCACATATGCTACTCACTCGTGGAGATTCCTATTAACGGTGGTGTGTACTTCCAAATCTTAAGAATCACATGTAAGTCATTTAGTATTTGCTCCAACAAATAGCCATATGTTTATACGAGCTTCTCTTTCTCATGGTCTATTGGGTTAGACCATTGAAACTCCAATTCCAATATACGACATGTGCTAGTCTTCTAAGTTATAGGAATTCGACCATATTCCAAAACCAACGACTATGAATATTTACTTTAACAATGGTTTGTAATAATAATACTATCACAATGTCAGACCACCCGGTATCCAGTATTACTATGTGACTAGTCAAAGGTCGAAGTCATTCTCAACATATAAATATATAAATGTATATATTTAAATAATATGCACTAAGAGATAATGACACAATAATTACCATTAACAGACTGAAATTAAAATGTAGTCATTTTATTAATAAATAATAAAATATAAAATATAATATATTATTCGGATTGATGCTCTAAACACCAACTCCAACAAACTCCCACTTGCTTAGTGCTAATACGGATGGTAACGAAGTCCCATCTATTCCACATGATTATCAAATAACTTAGGAGACAAGAATTTAGTACGCGGGTATGCTATGTTGTCTTGTCCTTGAAACTTCAAGACCACTATGTCTTTTAGTTCGATAATTTCTCTAATAATACAATATTTCCTTTCGATGTATTTAGATTTGGAATGCGCCCTTGGCTCTTTAGCCTGCACAATGGCTCCACTATTATCACAGTATAGTAGGATCAAATCCGTAATACTAGGCATAATGTCAAGTTCTGTGATAAAATTTCTAATTTAAATAACTTCTTTAGCAACTTCCGAAGCCGCTATAAATTCCGCCTCAGTGGTGGAATTAGTTGTAGAGCCTTGTTTTGAACATTGTCAACTAACCACACCACCATTAAGGGTAAATATGTATCCAATTGTAGACTTTCTATCATCCGGATCTCTATGAAAATCGGAGTCTGTATAACCCTTAAGTTGTAGCTTATTTTCTCTATAACTTAGGAACTTATCTTTAATACCCGTAAGATATTTCAGGATATGTTTCACGACTATCCAATGATCATTACCCAGATCAGATTGATATCAGCTAGTCATACAAACGCCAAAACTGATATCGAGTCTTGCATATAGCATAACATACATAATGCTTCCAATACAAGAAACATATGGCAAGTTAGACATTATAACTCTCTATTCCTCAGTCTGAGGTGCCATTTTCTTCGAAAGATGTATGTCATATCGAAATGGTACATTTAATGTCTTGGAGTTGTTAAAACCATACATTTCCAAAATTTTATCTATGTACGTGGAATACGAAAACCCTATAAGCTTCCTTACTCTATCCCGGTAGAGTCTTATACCCAGTATATATGAAGCATTTTTCACATCCAGCTTATAAGCTTCCTTACTCTAGAAGCTTCCTTACTCTATCCCAACTTCCTTACTCTTCCTTACGTGGATTACAAAACTCTCTAGTTGCTCTATATAGATATCCTATTCGAGGAATCCATTTAGGAAAGCGTTTTTCACATCCATATTCCATATCTCATAATCGTGATATGCAGCACCGGCTAAGAGTATCATAATGGATTTTAGCATAGCGACTAGCGAAAAAAATTCTTCATAGTCAATCCAAAGACGTTGAGTGTAACTTTTCGCTACCAATCAGGCCTTAAAAGTTTCTATTTTTCCATCAGGCCATCGCTTCCTTTTATAAACCCATTTACAACTAATACGTTTAACTTCTTCAGGAATATCAACCAAGTCCCAGACTTAATTATTATGCATAGAATCCATTTTGGATTTCATGACTTCTTGCCACTTCTCTGAATCTATATCCAATATCGCTTCTTTATACGTGTCAGGTATATCTCCTCCAATAGGAGTACATCGAGGCTTGCATCAGTCATCAAAAAGAGTCTATCTGGAGGCCTTGATACTATTTTCGAACTATGTAGAATCTGTGTCGAAGATCCTTCACCTAGTTAGATCTCTAGTTCCATCTCAGGTTCCTCCAAGTTGGGATCAAACTCATCGAGTTCAATCTTTCTACAATTTCCACTTTCTCTCAAAAATTTCATTTTAAGAAAAGTTACAAAATGAGCAACAAATACATTTCATTGCTAAAAAATGTAGAATTGATATCCCAAATAATTATCATGATATACAACAAACCTGTATTTATATCCCTCTAGGTGCTAGTTTATCCCGCTAGGTAACTCTAACGTACGCGAGACAACCCCAAATCTTTAAGACTTGGATTTCTATCGTACCATATCTGATATGGGTTTGTGGAAACAACTTTTGATTGAACTTTGTTAAGTATGTTGGCAGCAGTAAGTAAAACATAACCCCAAAGATAATATGAAAGATCTATAGAGCTTAGCCTAGATCGTACCATATCCAATAAAGTATGATTTCTCCGTTCAGCCACACCAATGTGTTGTGGAGTTCCCAATGGGCTATATTGGGTGAGAATCTCATTCTCTCTTAAATAACATATGAATTCGTTGCTCATGTATTCACCACATCGATTTGATCGTAGGCACTTAATAAATTTACCGATTTGTTTATCTAATTCATTTCGGAATATTTTATACTTTTCAAATATTTCTGATTTATGTCTCATCAAATAGACATAACCAAATCTAGACTTATAATCCGTGAAAGTCATAAAGTATGTAAAACCATTATAAGCGGCATGATTTAAAAAACCACACATATCACTGTGTACTATCTCCAATTAATCATCAGCACGATGTCCAATACTGAGAAATGTGGCTTTTGTCATTTTCCCTTGGATACTTGACTCACAAATCAGATAAGGATCTATAGTAAGATCTTCAATCAAATCGTCCTTAACCAATTTCGATAGACGTCTAACACCTATGTGGCCCAATCGTATATGTCATAATTCAATATAATTTAATTAAGATATTTTATTTATATTCTCCTTTATATTAAAGACATCTCTATTTGTATCCAAAACATAATGATCGTTAAATAGAGAATATTGACATATCAAATAGTTGTATTTATTATAAAAATATAAAGTACCATATTTAATGTTTATTTTATATCTATATTTATCCAATATCGGTAACAATATTATCTGTCTAAAAAGAGATAGTACATACTAACTGTAGGAAACGCTTTCCTTGCGCAGCGGAAATGGTTTAGGCATACAGATCGGAGTAAAAACAAATTTTATGCCCTTCCCTTGAACTGCCGAATGTTACTGCCACCACCACTGAAATTTTGCTTCAGTTTTAGACAAAATTCCAGCCTCGAAACAGCCCCGGAACAGTCCCCGAACAGCCCCAAACAGCCGGACCAAAATTGGACTGTTTTGGACTCGATTCGCGCCCAACGCACTACAGAAACATCCTCTAAAATGCGTGGACTATGGCTGCATATTGGTTCTGATTTTTCACTTGAAAACAGCCCCAACACATTCCCAAAACAACACAAAACGTTCCCCAAAAAAACTGGATTAAAACACCAAACCGAGTTCCGCTTCACTAAGTAAAGGGGCGACCGTGAGCAAAATAAAGTCTCACTGCCGAGTACAACAAGAATGAGATGAAGGTGATGATTTGTTTGACACCAAAAAGTCTTATGAACTATACCTCATTTCCAACGGAAACTTGTGTGAGCAAGACTCACAAAATAATCCCTAAACTATTTAGAGATTAAATCACACTTGGTATTTGTTTTTAATTTCTTCTTGTTCTATCTTTTGGTTTGTCTCAACTTTTGAGAGAGAATGAAGAAGAAGAAGATGGAGGCTAGGGTTAGAATGAAAGACTTCTCAAAAAGAAATAATAAAATTCATTTTTATACTTAAGGTTTATTATTTCCAAAATAAAGAAAACCTTCCCCTTTTCCACCTCCAAATTTTCGGGCATGGCATAATTTTTTATTAATTTTTGTAACAACAATATTAATTTTCCATAAATCCAACATTGTTATAAAAAAAAAAGATTAATGCCATTATAGATTTGTAACTTCCAAAATTAATCAAGAGTTTCCAAAACCTAATAATTAGAAATTACAACTTTAGCCTTTCATTAAATTATATCTTATATAATTTAATAACATGTGTTTAAATATCATATATTTAATAAAACCATATATTAAATTTTAATATAAAGTTTCAAGTGTGACAAAATAATATTATTAATCGTATTAATAATATTTATACTTTTGTGAGTATATTATTGGACTATCCAATTATACTAAATCCGCTATAATATATCGAGCTAGCACGGGGACCAAATGGACCTACGGTTCCGAGCTCCAATAATCTCGATATATTAATTAAGCTCTTAATTAAATATTCCGAATTATTAACTCCGGGTTATTCCATTAAAAACCCGAAGTTGCACTCTCGTTGCCGCATATGATATATTAAGCCGAACCAAGCCGGTGTCCATCGATATAGTCATTACATACGAATTAAACCTTCACGGGTATCTTGTAATTAGAGTCGGGTCATAATGTCTGTTATATCCCTTTTTATTATTTATACCTTAAGTACCATTGATTCTCTAATGAACGATTTATTCATAACCATTATGAATTTTAATCTTTCTATTCGTAATAGAAAGACTTGAGCCCTCAAACCGTTCAAGTACCAAATCAACCCTTAAGAAAGATACTACTCTACTTCTCGCAAGAAGGAGTGAACTCCATATCTATATAAAACGTTCCCAGCTACATAACAAACCATGCCCTCAAAGTACGTAGCTATTGGTTGGGACTGCTACACCAACCTCACCTTTGTAAATCAAAGGACATAGCCTGTCATGCAGGAGTTTGAAGTACACTCAGGATTAAGATCAATCCATATATGACCATCTAGTATATCGAAATGTCTTTCTTTGTTTAACGGATATTATAAGAATGTCATTCACATCTGGGTCCAGTCCTATATGATCACATCATACAAGGTGCCTTCATTCTCATGTCTCTATATGGACAATTCCTGATCAAGGTCGACATATAAATATAGAGTGGACCGCAGCTATAGATAAACCATAAACAAAGTACCTGCTTTGTTTGCTCTCTATGGACTATTTAAGATTACTAACTTCAGACTTAAATCCTCTTGTGTATGACACTCATACACTAAGTCTGAAGGCACATAAGTAATCTAGGGTATTGAAGATAATTTATAATATGCAAAAATTAAACAAACACTTTGATAAATGAATAATGCATCATTTTATTTCAAAACATATAAAACTGTTTACATTACATGCAGCTCTAGGGCATACATCCCAACAATCTCACACTTGCACTATAGCAAATGAGACATGTCACGTAATCCTAGACCATCTAGGTGACTTTTAAACACTTTAGCCGAGAAGGTCTTTGTAAACGGATCTACTAGGTTCCAGTAAATTTCATCTCTATATGCTTTCCCCTCTTGTGGCTTCTTGGTTTTTTGAATTTGCCACAGCACCACTATTATCGCAATAATATGTGAGTGGTTTATCCATATCTGGAACAACTTCCAGATCTCCCAAGAATTTACGTTGCCAGACTACTTCCTTAGCTGCTTCACAAGCTGCTACATACTCAGCCTACATGGTGGTCAGCAATGCAAGATTGCTTTATAATCTACCATGCTATAGCCCCACCACCTAGGGTAAACACTGATCGAGATGTTGATTTCCTAGAATCGACATCTTTTTAAAAATCACAGTCTGTATATCCCCTTATGATCATATCCACACCGGAATATACAATCATATAATCTCTCGTTCTCTTAAGATACTTGAGAATATGTTTCACAGCCACCCAATGATCCAATCCTGGGTTAGACTGAAACCTACTGACTACTCCCACTGTAAACCAGATGTCCGGTCTGGTGCATAGCATAACATACATGTGACTACCAACTACTGAGGCATATGGGATATGTCTCATTTCCTCAACATCTTGAGGTGTCTTAGGAGACTGTTCCTTAGACAAGTGACTTCCAAGTCGATAAGGCAAGTTGCTTTTCTTGGAATTTCGCATCCCAAATCGCACAAGTACCTTGTCGATGTAGGATGTCTGAGACATAGCTAACATTCATTTCTTGCGATCCCGAAGTATCTGAATCCCAAGAATATAACTGGCCTCTCCCCAATCTTTGATGAGTGGTAAATCTATCACTATTTCCCACTCATTTAACCTAAATATTTTGTATAGTTTCTCGAGTTTTGTGAACGTTTTGATGTATTTTGTGTTATTTTGCAGATAAATAAAGTTTGGAAAGCATTGGAGGCAATTTGGGGCAAAAAACGGACAAAAAATGCGTCAACAGGGATATTTTGGTCTTTAGCGCGCGCGACGCCAAGCCTTCCGCGTCGCGACGTCTAAAATGCGCCGAACAGTGCTAACGTGCGCCGGGTCCACAAATCAGAATCTGAGAAAAGTTTGACTTTGCTAAAATGCGCCGTGCCACGTGTCACCATCATAGCATATCGATATGCTAACATGCGTCGTGACATTGTGTCAGCATCCTACGGTGCCGACAGTCATCATCGCCACGTGTGCCACGTGTCATCCTACGTGTCTCCATGTCATCAGCCACATTAGCAAGTCAACATGTCAACATGCCACGTGTCGTGCCACATCATCATCAGCCAATCAGGAAGTGACACGTGTCGTAATTCTACGGTGCCGACAGTCTCTTTCCCACGTGTCGCCACGTCGTCGCCACTTCACCGCCATGTCATCGCCATGTCAGCATCAATAATTGAGTATCTAATCCTTATCTGACATGTGGCGGATAAGAATCTCAGCGACCAATCAGAAGCCGCCACGTGTCACAATAATTGAAGCCCAACCACCGCGCCACGTGTCACCTTATCAGCTTATCCAGAATCTTCAAACCAGCGAACCAGAGCGTGCCACATCGATAAAATCTGGGGTAGGGTAGCGACGCCAGAGGCCTTGGCGTCGCGACGCTGGAAGCTTATCCGCGCCTATAAATTGAGCTCGAGATTTCAGAATTCAGTGCACCACTCTCTCTCTTATAATCATTCTAAAGAGAGAGTTTCTCTCTCTACTTTCTTTAATTTTTAGTTTTTAGTTTTTAGTTTTGTAATTAATTTTAATTACGTTTTGTTAATATAGTAATTTAATTTTTACTTTTACTTTTTACAGTTTTATTATTTACCATGAGGAGGTAACTCCCCCAGCTAGTGTGAAAGGTAATTCTTTTACTGTTACTATTTAGATTAATCTCCCTTAAAAATAATATATTCACTATTTAAAATATTGACTTAAAAAGGATAAGCCAGATTGGTCGTTGGTGAAGAGTGGTATTTATACCACTATTTCTCACTCATTTGACCTAATGTTTTGTTTTGTTTCTCGAGATTTATGAACGTTTTGATGTGTTTTGTTTTTATTTTGCAGATAAATAAAGTTTGGATAGCACTGGAGGCAATTTGGGGCAAAACCGGACAAAAATGCGTCAACAGGGATAGTTTCGTCTTTGGCGCGTCGCGTCGCTGGATCACTGCGCACCGCGACGCCCAGCATGTGCCGGATTTTCTAAAGTGCGCCGGGTCAACGGGTCAGAATTTGAGAAGTTTGACTTTGCTAACGTGCGCCGTGCCACGTGTCATCATCATGAAGACTTGCTAACTTGCGCCTGCCACGTGTCATCATCCTACGGTGCCGTCAATCATCATCTATGCTATCTTGCGCCTTGCCACGTGTCGACATCTCAACGGACTCGCTGAAATGCGCGCTGCCACGTGTCACGATCTGATGCTGCCAACAATCATCTTCAGCATGATGTAAGCAATGACGTCATGAACAGTGCCACGTCATCGGATAAGGATCTGATCTCTTAGCTGCCTCGCCACGTGTCAAGCCGTCATTGTGCACGTGTTACTGTAGCGAGGTCGCGACGCGCAAGCTTTAGAGTCGCGACGCTGGACCCCTATCCGCGCCTATAAATAGAGCTCGAGATTTCAGTTTTTGTTGTACCATTTCCTCCCACTTCTTTGATGTAGTTAGGGAGTTCTCTCTCTAAGTTTCTTTTAATAAATTTTGTAATTTTTAATTACGTTCTGTAATAATAATAATTTACTTTCTTTATTTTACAGTTTTTACTACTCATTATGAGGAGGTAACTTCCTTCTGTTAAGCTAAAAGGTAATTCTTTTACTATTACTTCTTAGATTATTCTCTCATAATTATAATATATTCAAAGTTTTAAACTGACTTAATCAGGATACCGCCAGATTGGTCGGTGGATAATAAAATTCATATTCCGCCTTTATGGCTGGTTATTTTGGTTCCGCCTTTATGGCTGGTTATTTTGGTTCCGCCTTTATGGCTGGTTATTTTGGTTCCGCCTTTATGGCTGGTTATTTTAGTTCCGCCTTTATGGCTGGTTATTTTGGTTCCGCCTTTATGGCTGGATGTTTTTAAACTGATTAAATAAAAATACCGCCTATATGGCTGGTTGTAATGTTTTGCAAAGCTTATATTATATTATGGGAGAAATCTAATTAGTATATAGTAGAAGTAATTCCTTTTACCTTAACAATTTTATTTTAATTCACTTTCAGCATTTATTTTACCGCATTTACCTTATGCAATTTTATTTTAAATCTTTTAAGTTTTTAGCCCTAGTTATGTGTCGTAGCTAAGTTAGTTATCTAGGGTTGTGATGAATTTCAATTAAACCGGTTTATAAGGGTTAGATTATAGTTTGGGTAATTTAAAGATTTATTTATTGAGTCTTAATCTTAATGCTCTTTAATTAACTGGCCATTAATTAAATTGATTAGGTAAACTTAAAATGAACTAGACATAGGGATTTTAAGTTTAAGACCTT
The DNA here is from genome assembly GCA_019454045.1 of Zanthoxylum bungeanum. Lineage (NCBI taxonomy): Eukaryota > Viridiplantae > Streptophyta > Magnoliopsida > Sapindales > Rutaceae > Zanthoxylum > Zanthoxylum bungeanum. The sequence continues at coordinate 244,911 of SKCR01017059.1, read as the reverse complement.
AGATTCAATAGCCCACGATCTTCCTTGAGGATAGATAACCCTTTAATAGATTTCCTTACAGGATAGGAATATACCTGTCGGGCGGGGGTAGCCATAATTGAAACTTGAACTTAATGAATCTAGGTAATTTGGTTGACATGACATATGGTTCATTGGGTTATACTAGGTATTTGTAATTGACCATCGGAAGAGGCTTTTACATAAGTTAGTGTTTCAGGTTAATAAATTGATATATTACCCAACTATAAGATAACTACTTCATCTTTTAAATAATATTGAAATAAATCACAACCCTGGATAGTTTTTAATATTGAATTTCCTTAAAATCTACTTTTAAACAATTTACTTACTTGTCTTTTAAATTTAGAATCGTCGTCATTTCAAATCAATCAAACACTTGTTAGATATGGTAATCATTTGGCCCAATAAAATGATAACAAAAGATTTTAAGTCCTTATGTGGATCGATACTTTTTATACTACTTGAACGATACGTACGCTTGCGTTATACGTGTGTGTTTACGCCGGTCAAGTTTTTGGCGCCGTTGCCGGGGACTTTCTTATCTTTTATTATTAGTTTAGGGGTTAGATACTTTACTTGTATCTAATTTCTTTTTACTTATTGTTTTTGTTTTCTTGTGTTTCAGGTTCTCAGAAACTTCATGAGACGAACCACCAGAAGCTTTGAAATCCGACCGCTTGACCCAGAAATTGAAAGAACCATTAGACAGTTGAGAAGGGAAAGGGGAGAAGCCCAAGAAGCTTTAGTCAACATGGAACCTGAACCTTTGGAGGTCGCACCACCAATTCCCATTCGAGACAGAACCATTCCGGTGGTTGACTGACTCATTTCATGTATTGTACTTCCTCCATTACCAGCAAATGCAAGAGACATCAAAACTTGCATTCAGATGATTCAGCAGTCAGTTCAGTTTGGAGGAAATGCAACTGAAGATCCTAATGCCCACATCAGCAACTTCCTGGAAGTTTGTGGCACTTTCAATTACAACCGAGAAGCTGAAGAAGCAATGAGACTGCGTGTATTCCATACTCCTTGAAGGACAGAGCTAAAGCGTGGCTACATTCATTACCAGCAGGGTCTATCACAACATGGAACACTTTAGCCACCAAATTTCTTGCAAAATACTTTCCACCAGCCAGAACCGGAAAGCTGAGAAATGACATCACATCCTTTGTGCAGCAAGATTCAGAATCCATGTACGAAGCTTGGGAAAGGTATAAAGATTTACTCCGGAAATGTCCACATGAGATTCCAAAATGGCTTCAAGTCCAAACATTCTACAATGGACTTTCTGGAATAATGAGAACCACAATTGATGCTGCTGCTGGAGGTGCCTTGATGGAAAAAAGAGAAGATCAAGCCTGGGAACTAATCGAAGAAATGGCCAACAACAATTCCTTGTGGCCAACAGAAAGAAGTCTGATTCAAAGAATTGCAGGAATCTATGAAGTTGGAGCCAATACAGCAGTCAACACCAAGTTAGATCAAATATGCAAATTCATGGAGACTCTTACCACTGGATCCACAAGTTCACCATATGGGGAGTACCAGAACCACAACAACTTGAAGAGACGGTGAATTATGTCAACAATTTCAACAAACAGGGGAACAATCCATATTCCAACACCTACAACCCAGGGTGGAGGAATCATCCTAATTTTTCATGGAGCAACAATTCAGGGCAAAAGAACTATCCACCACCTGGATTCCAGCAACAGAATAAAGTCCAGGAGCAGACAAATGAACCAGTAATGGCAGAGATGCTAGCTCAATTAAAAAGATATGAAGCCATGATTCAGGGCCAATCAGCTTCCATCAAAGCACTGGAGAATCAAATCGGACAACTGGCCAATGCTCAGAGCTACAGACCGCCGGGTAATCTTCCTAGCAACACAGAACCAAATCCAAGGAACCGAGGGAAGGAGCAATGTCAAGCCATTACCTTAAAGAGTGGTACTGAGATCAACAAAGATGTTGGAGTTAAAACAGCTGCTGAGGAAGTTCCAAAAGAGGCAGTTCCACAGATGGAAGAAAAAGAAGCAAAAGAAAAAGAAGCAAAGGAAAAAGAAAAAGAACAGATCACTCCACCTCCACATTTTCCTCAGCGTCTTCAGAAAAATAAACTGGACAAACAGTTTGCTCGTTTCTTGGAGATTTTCAAAAAGCTGCACATTAACATACCATTTGCAGAAGCCTTGGAACAAATGCCTAGCTATGTCAAATTCATGAAAGACATTCTTTCACGAAAACGGAGATTGGGAGATTACGAGACACTAGCTTTGACAGAAGAATGCAGCGCCATCATTCAGAGGAAACTTCCCCCGAAGTTGAAAGATCCTGGCAGTTTCACAGTTCCATGCACCATTGGAGAACATTACATCGGTAAGGCTTTATGTGATTTAGGTGCCAGTGTTAATTTAATGCCTTTTTCTATTTACAGGAAACTGCAAATTGGAGAAGCAATGCCTACCTCAGTATCTTTGCAACTTGCTGATCGAACACTCGCATTTCCGAGAGGAGTCGTGGAAAATGTGCTGGTTAAAGTTGACAAACTAATCCTTCCAGCAGACTTCATCATCCTTGACATGGAAGAAGACAAAGAAGTACCTATCATTCTTGGGAGACCATTTTGGCTACAGGTAAAACTGTGATTGATGTGTAAAAAGGAGAACTAACAATGAAAGTGCAGGACCAAGAAGTGACCTTTAATGTTTTCCAACCATGAAATTCCAAGCGATGAAAAGGAAGAAGAAGATGCTTCAGAATTGATGTTGTTGATAGTATTGTTCAGAATACTGAGTCAAACCCCACTGATACACTTGAAGCTTGCATCACCAACATGACTGACAGCGAGCTAGATGCTGAAATCTTGGAATGTATCAACTACCTTGACAAACCATTCCGATTCAAAGTACCACACCAGTTGAAAGCTTGGAACTGCCAAAGAAAGATCGAATCAAATTTCGATTGAAGAACCACCGCAGTTGGAACTAAAGTTACTTCCGAGCCATCTCAGGTATGCATTTCTTGGAAACTCTTCTGAATTACAATTATTATTCTTCTTCACTAACATTAACGGAGGAAGAAGAAGAAAAGCTACTAAGAGTGTTACGAGAGCACAAAAGAGCAATTGGCTGGACTATAGCAGACATTCGAGGCATTAGTCCATCATTTTGCATGCACAAGATCTGATGAATGATGAATACAAACCCACAGTGGAGCATCAACGGAGACTCAATCCAATCATGAAGGAAGTCGTGAAGAAAGAAATCATCAAATGGTTGGATGCTGGTATCATTTACCCCATCTCAGATAGCACTTGGGTAAGTCCTATGCAGTGTGTACCAAAGAAAGGAGGAATTACTGTTGTCACCAATGAAAAGAACGAGCTGATTCCAACAAGAACGGTGACTGGATGGAGAGTATGTATGGATTACAGGAAGCTGAACAAAGCTACGAGAAAGGACCATTTTCCGCTGCCATTCATTGACCAGATGTTAGACAGACTGGCGGGACATGAGTTCTATTGCTTTCTTGACGGATATTCAGGGTACAATCAGATTGCCATCGCACCAGAAGACCAGGAGAAAACTACTTTTACATGTCCCTATGGTACTTTTGCTTTCCGCAGGATGCCATTTGGATTATGTAATGCCCCTGCCACGTTTCAGCGTTGCATGATGGCCATCTTCTCAGACATGCTGGAGCAGAGTATGGAGGTTTTTATGGATGATTTTTCTGTGTTTGGAGATTCTTTTGACCATTGTTTGAAAAATTTGGAACATGTATTACAAAGGTGCGAAGATACAAACCTGGTACTCAATTGGGAGAAATGCCATTTCATGGTACATGAAGGCATTGTTCTTGGACACCGGATCTCACAAAAGGGAATCGAGGTAGACAAAGCAAAGATCGAGACAATTGAGAAACTACCTCCACCAACATCTGTCAAAGGGATTCGAAGTTTTCTTGGACATGCAGGTTTTTACAGGAGATTTATCAAAGACTTTTCCAAGATTGCCAAACCTCTTTGCAATCTTCTGGAAAAAGATGTGCCTTTCAACTTCACCAAAGAATGCCATGAAGCTTTCGAAATCTTAAAACAGAAGCTGATTTCTGCCCCCATCATTGTAGCACCAGATTGGACCCTTCCATTCTAGGTAATGTGTGATGCTAGTGATTTTGCTGTAGGTGCAGTTTTGGGACAACGCAAAGCAAAGATTTTCCACACCATTTACTACTCCAGCAGAACTCTGAATGAAGCTCAACTCAACTACACAACCACTGAAAAGGAGTTGCTAGCAGTTGTGTACGCTTTTGACAAATTCTGCTCCTATCTGCTGGGTCCCAAAGTGGTGGTCTACACAGATCATTCAGCGATCAAATATCTGATCACAAAGAAGATGCCAACCCAGATTGATCCGTTGGATACTTCTTTTGCAAGAATTCGACGTAGAAACCGAGACAGGAAAGGAACAGAAAACCAGGTGGCAGATCACTTATCGATGCTCGAGAATGGAGAAACAGCTGGCAAAGAATTATCAATCAAAGAAACTTTTCCAGATGAACAATTGTTCGCCATAAAACAACAGGAAGTCCCTTGGTATGCTGACTATGTCAACTACATTGTGTCAGGAAAATGGCCGTTGGAATGGACAACCCAGCAACGGAAGAAATTCTTCAAAGAAGTCAAGCATTATGTCTGGGATGAACCATACCTGTTTAAACGCTGTGCTGATCAATTATTGAGACGGTGTGTTCCACAGGAGGAGGTCAACAGTGTTTTGCAACACTGTCATTCATCACCATACGGCGGACACTTCAGTGGAAACAAAACTGCAGCCAAAGTCCTTCAATCAGGTTTGTTCTGGCCCACACTTTTTAAAGATGCTTATCTTTTTGCTTTTCAATGTGACAGGTGCCAGAGAACGGGGAATATTTCGAGAAAAAACGAAGGACCGTTGCAAAACATTTTGGAAGTGGAAATATTCGATGTATGGGGTATTGATTTCATGGGACCCTTTGTTCCATCATTTGGAAACCTGTACATCCTGGTTGCTGTAGACTACGTCTCCAAATGGGTTGAGGCAATTGCACTACCATCCAATGATTCCAAAGTGGTGATCAAATTCCTGAAAAAGAACATTTTCACTCGATTTGGAACACCTCGAGCAATCATCAGCGATGGTGGCTCTCATTTCTGCAACAAATACTTCGATGCACTCCTATCCAAATACGGAGTTACTCACAAAGTTGCCACTGCTTACCATCCACAGTCAAATGGACAGGTTGAGGTTTCAAACAGGGAGATCAGAGAATCCTAGAAAGGACCGTTGGATCAACAAGGAGGGACTGGTCTACAAAATTAGATGATGCATTATGGGCCTACCGAACAGCTTACAAGACACCCATTGGTATGTCTCCATATCGATTGGTGTTTGGAAAAGCATGCCATCTGCCAGTTGAGCTTGAACACAAGGCGTACTGGGCACTGAAGAAGTTGAATCTTGACTCACAAGCTGCAGGAGAGAAAAGACTTCACCAACTCAATGAATTGGAGGAATTTCGCCTACAGGCTTATGACAATGCAAATTATACAAGAAAAGACCAAAAAATGGCATGACCGAAAAATAGTGCACAGACAGTTAGAACCAAGGCAGCAGGTGTTGTTGTACAACTCGAGATTGAAACTTTTCCCTGGAAAGTTGAAATCTAGGTGGTCCGGACCATTTGTGATTACTCAGGTTTTACCATATGGAGCTGTTGAGTTACTGGATCCCAATACCAACAACACATTCAAAGTTAACAGTCAGCGTGTCAAGCACTACTGGGGAGAATCATTTGAGCGACAAAAAGAAAGTGTCACACTTTCAGATCCAGCATAAACATTCAAGAAGTCACGTCTAGCTGACGACTTTAAACTTAGCGCTCGCAGGGAGGCAACCCATGCAATTTTTGTATATATTATGATTTGGTGTGATTTAATTTTGTGTGTTTAGTTTTTGCAGATTAAGTCATTTCAAGATGGACGAAGCTCTCTCAAATCTTCACAAGCAATTTCCTTCTCTCCCTCAAAAATCTCTGATGAAAATCTAAAAGCTCGCTTGGAACGGATGAGGTTACTGATAATATATGGTGTTCCCAATGACATTCGTTGGGTAATTGAAGCACGAGTCCGATTGGCAGGTGAGTCTTCTGACTCTTTTATTTCACACTTGCCTGGTTTTAGAAGAAGCACCTATGCAAAGAAACGAAGAGCTAAGCAAATGGGTGTTTGTTACAAATGTGCACGTTGGAATTGCAACACTCGTTGTCGTTCTTTAGGAATGGTGTCTGTTAATCGCGAAGACAAAATTAAATTCATTAGGGATGGCTTGAGTAAGGAGTCTTTAGATGATATATCTTCGACTCTTGAGACGCATCCCAGTGGATATGTTCACATAGACTTTCGCAGATTACATACACAATTTCAAAAAGAAAGACAACAGTTAAGTCTTGGGAATCTGACTAAAAAAGACCATGTTTGCCAATTTATAAGAAAATTGGATGGGAAGCTTGTCCCTGACGCATAGACGTTAATCAAGTTGTAAATTTTTGTACATATTATATCTCTTTGTCTTTTCCTAATAATATTGATTTGTTTTGTTGTTTTCTTTTGTTTTCTCCGACAGGATCCAAATCTTGTTGACTATCATAATCTATTTTACTATTTTGCTACTAATCGTCATTTGGAAGATACTTGTGCTATTTTTACTCACCCTTTTCAGGTTACTATAAATTCAGCTCATCATTGCACCTTTGAAGTCATCCAGAGTTGAGAAAGAAAAACATAAAAAATGGAAGCCACTTCAAGAAGACGAGTTGAAAACATCTGGTGTTTTTGCGGTAGTACTGTTGGTACTAAACCACAATACATAGAAGCAGCACGGGAATTGGGTCGAGTTTTAGCTGCAAGAATATGCACTTAATATATGGCGGAGGAAATCTCGGACTTATGGGGATCGTTTCAAAGGCGTACAGGAAGGAGGCAGTCATGTTTTGGGAATCATCCCAAAACCCTTGGCAGAGGCAAATCTTATTGGATCATCAAACGGAGAGGAACTGATGGTATCAGGTATGTCTGAACGTTTGGTAGAAATGATTAACCGTGCTGATGCTTTTATTGCTTTGCCAGGTGGCTTAGGTACATTGGAGGAAATTTTTATTTTATCTTGGGCGAACCTGAACATACACCAGAAACCGCTTGGACTGCTTAACGTTGATGGATTTTATGATTTTCTTTGTGTGTTGCTTGATGATGCTCGGAGAAATGGATTCGTGTCAAAACCTATGAAAGAACTCCTCTTCACTGCCAGACTTGCTCCGGATCTAATAGACCAACTCATAGCCTATGAACCACAAGTTGACCCTATCATTCGAAGATAAATTGGTCCGAGGACGATCGTGGTAAGAGGCGTCGTGTTAATCTGGATCTTAACCTTTAATTTCCTGTAGATTTCAGCTAACCAGGTACAACCTTCTAACTCTCATTTTACTGTTTAAGACTTGGGGACAATGTCTCATTTAGGTTTGGGGGAGGGAATTAGTTGATTAGTACCTTGTTTTTTTTTGTGTGTTGTTTTTATTTTTAGTTCAATTTTTTCAAAAAATACAAAAAAATTGAAAAATTTTCAAAAAATTACAAAAATATTTTGCATTTTTGTGTTTTGACTAAAAAGGTGGAATTGGTAAGAGATAGCCGAGTAAGGAGTTTCCACTCATGAGACGTATCTCAAACCATTTATTTCAAAACAAGTTAATTTTTGTTTATTTCATTTTAAATTATTTAATTCGTAAATTCTCCTTAACATTGACTAAAATGAATCTTCATATGCTCCGTTGGCAGGTATTATCAACATACATGGTAACACACGGTCATGAGCTAAAATTGAAAAGTTTGTAATATTCAGTGCTATAGTTTAATTGGAGGAAGCATCTCAAAAAGTGATGGAGTAAAAAAAAAAAATATTTCTGATTTACAAAAATAAAGTATCTAAGATCCGAGTTATTAAGTCTGTAAGGGTGTTTCAACACCTAGTGCCCTAAAACCAACTGGTTTGGGAGTCACTGGCCCAAAGCTCGTTACATGGATCAAAGATACTGCAAAATAAAATATATATATCTGAAGTCTGAGTAATTAAGTCCGTAGGGGTGTCTTAACACCTGGTGCCCTAAAGCCAACTGGTTTGGGAGCCACCGACTCAAAGCTCGCTACATAGATGGAAGATATTGTATATAAATAAAAAATAGAGAAAAATCAAAGAAAAAAAATCAGAAAAATCAGAAAATTATTCCATTGCTACAAAAAAGTGTGAAATCTGATAGAACTTTATGACAAAAATATTACTCTCTTATCAACTGCACTTATGACTGTTGTGGGCAAAAATGAGTTGATTAATATTTTGTTGGCTGTGTATATGGAGAATGGTAAAAATAATCGGAGAATTTACTTATTCAGTAATTTAGAAAGAAACAAAACAACTAGTAACTTGGAGTAGAATTATCACCTGATTAGTCACTAACTTTCTTTATTCTCTTTTCGCTTGTCTTTTTGCTTTTGTGTGCATTAGTTTTACTAACTTTTTACTTTCGTAAAATGTTTGTGGGTATCATTGCTGTAAGCCCTCACGAGACTACAACTCGTCCACTAGGACACCTAGGGGTTTAAAGGCTTGTTGCATATGCTAAATGCAACCGTGATCCCTACGAAAGTGGCTTAGTTAAATTTTATTTTCATGTTATTTTATTTTCTGTTTTGCTCGAGGACTAGCAAAATGTTAGGTTTGGGGGTGTGATGAGTGGTATTTATACCATTATTTCTCACTCATTTGACCTAATGTTTTGTTTTGTTTCTCGAGATTTATGAACGTTTTGATGTGTTTTGTTGTTATTTTGCAGATAAATAAAGTTTGGATAGCACTGGAGGCAATTTGGGGCAAAATCGGACAAAAATGCGTCAACAGGGATATTTTCGTCTTTGGCGCGTCGCGACGCTGGATCACTGCGCGCCGCAACGCCCAGCATGCGCCGGATTTGCTAAAGTGCGCCAGGTCAACGGGTCAGAATTTTAGAAGTTTGACTTTGCTAACGTGCGCCGTGCCACGTGTCATCATCATGAAGACTTGCTAACTTGCGCCTGCCACGTGTCATCATCCTACGGTGCCGTCAATCATCATCTATGCTATCTTGCGCCTTGCCACGTGTCGACATCTCAACGGACTCGATAAAATGCGCCGCTGCCACGTGTCACGATCTGATGCTGCCGAAAATCATCTTCAGCAAGACGTAAGCAATGACGTCATGAACAGTGCCACGTCATCGGATAAGGATCTGATCTCTTAGCCGCCTCGCCACGTGTCAAGCCGTCATTGTGCCACGTGTTACTGTAGCGAGCATCGCGACGCGCAAGCCTTTAGAGTCGCGACGCTGGACCCCTATCCGCGCCTATAAATAGAGCTCGAGATTTCAGTTTTTGTTGTACCATTTCCTCCCACTTCTTTGATGTAGTTAGGGAGTTCTTCTCTCTCTAAGTTTCTTTTAATAAAATTTTGTAATTTTTAATTACGTTCTGTAATAATAATAATTTACTTTCTTTATTTTACAGTTTTTACTACTCATTATGAGGAGGTAACTTCCTTCTGTTAAGGTAAAAGGTAATTCTTTTACTATTACTTCTTAGATTATTCTCCCATAATTATAATATATTCAAAGTTTTAAATTGACTTAATCAGGATACCGCCAGATTGGTCGGTGGATAATAAAATTCATATTCCGCCTTTATGGCTAGTTATTTTGGTTCCGCCTTTATGGCTGGTTATTTTGGTTCCGCCTTTATGGCTGGTTATTTTAGTTCCGCATTTATGGCTGGTTATTTTGGTTCCGCCTTTATGGCTGGATGTTTTTAAACTGATTAAATAAAAATACCGCCTATATGGCTGGTTTGTAATGTTTTGCAAAGCTTATATTATATTATGGGAGAAATCTAATTAGTATATAGTAGAAGTAATTCCTTTTACCTTAACAATTTTATTTTAATTCACTTTCAGCATTTATTTTACCGCATTTACCTTATGCAATTTTATTTTAAATCTTTTAAGTTTTTAGCCCTAGTTATGTGTCGTAGCTAAGTTAGTTATCTAGGGTTGTGATGAATTTCAATTAAACCGGTTTATAAGGGTTAGATTATAGTTTGGGTAATTTAAAGATTTATTTATTGAGTCTTAATCTTAATGCTCTTTCATTAACTGGCCATTAATTAAATTGATTAGGTAAACTTAAAATGAACTAGACATAGGGATTTTAAGTTTAAGACCTTAGATTCAATAGCCCACGATCTTCCTTGAGGATAGATAACCCTTTAATAGATTTCCTTACAGGATAGGAATATACCTGTCGGGCGGGGGTAGCCATAATTGAAACTTGAACTTAATGAATCTAGGTAATTTGGTTGACATTGACATATGGTTCAATTGGGTTATACTAGGTATTTGTAATTGACCATCGGAAGAGGCTTTTACATAAGTTAGTGTTTCAGGTTAATAAATTGATATATTACCCAACTATAAGATAACTACTTCATCTTTTAAATAATATTGAAATAAATCACAACCCTGGATAGTTTTTAATATTGAATTTCCTTAAAATCTACTTTTAAACAATTTTACTTAGTTGTCTTTAAATTTAGAATCGTCGCCATTTCAAATCAATCAAACAACTTGTTAGATATTGGTAATCATTTGGCCCATAAATTGATAACAAAAGATTTTAAGTCCTCGTGGGATCGATACTTTTTATACTACTTGAACGATACGTACGCTTGCGTTATACGTGTGTGTTTACGCCGTCAGTTGGTAATTCATTTTAATCTGATTTAAACCTGACTAATAAAGGATACCACCAGATTGGTCGGTTGGTAATTTAATTTTGGTTCCGCCTTTATGGCTGGTTGGACTTAATTTGACTTAATCAGGTTACCGCCTATATGGCTGGTTGGAAAAAGAATCACAAGTTTATATATTATTTTATGGGAGATATCTAAATTAGTAGTAGTAAAAGTAATTCCTTTTACCTTAGCATTTTATTTTATTGTAATTTACTTTTCAGTATTTACTTTACAGCATTTTTACTTTATGTCTTTTATTTTCAAGTTTTTACTAGCCCTAGTTATGTGTTGTAACTAAATTAGTTATCTGGGGTTGTGATGAAATCCAATATCACCGTTTTATAAGGGTTAGATTATAGCTTGGGTAATATAAAGATTTATTTATTGAGTCTTAAACTTAATGCTTTTTCATTAACTGGCCATTAATAAAATTGATCTGGTAAATCTAAAATGAACTAGACATAGGGATTTTAGGTTTCAGCCTAAGACTCAATAGCCCACGATCTTCCTTGATGATAGATAACCCTTTAATAGATTTCCTTACAGGATAGGAATATACCTGTCGGGTGGGGGTAGCCATAATTGGAACTTAATCTTAATGAATCCAGATAATTTGGTTGACATAGACATACGGTTCAATTGGGTTAAACTCGGTATTTGTGTCTGACCATCGACAGAGGCTTACACATAATTTAGTGTTCCAGGTTAATAAATCAATATGTTACCCAACTTTAAGATAACCACTTCATCTTTAAAATGATATTAGAAGAAATCACAACCCTAGATAGTTTTTAATATTGAATTTTCTTAAAACCTATTTTCGACAATTTTATTTACTTGCTTTTAAATTTAGAATCGTCACCATTTCAAATCAACCAATCAACCTGTTAGATATTAGTAATCATTTGACCTCATAAAATTAATAGAATAGATATTAAGTCCTCGTGTCATCTCTGCAAACCATTCTTTCATTTCTGGTTCTTTTTCATGCTCCTGGCCTTTGTTCTGCTGGTGGAATCCAGGTGGTGGGTAGTTCTGTTGTTGGCCTGAATTGTTGCTCCATGAAAAATTGGGATGATTCCTCCACCCTGGATTGTAGGTGTTGGAATATGGATTGTTCCCTTGTCGGGCGGGAATATACCTGTCGGGCGGGGGTAGCCATAATTGGAACTTAATCTTAATGAATCCAGATAATTTGGTTGACATAGACATATGGTTCAATTGGGTTAAACTGGGTATTTGTGTCTGACCATCGACAGAGGCTTACACATAATTTAGTGTTCCAGGTTAATAAATCAATATATTACCCAACTTTAAGATAACTACTTCATCTTTAAAATGATATTGGAAGAAATCACAACCCTAGATAGTTTTTAATATTGAATTTTCTTAAAACCTATTTTCGACAATTTTATTTACTTGTTTTTAAATTTAGAATCGTCACCATTTCAAATCAATCAATCAACTTGTTAGATATTAGTAATCATTTGACTTCATAAAATTAATAGATTAGATATTAATAAAAACTAAAGAATCTCTTTAGAAAGATTATAAGAGAGAGAGTGGTACATTCAATTCTGAAATCTCGAGCTCAATTTATAGGCGCGGAAAAGCTTCCAGCGTCGCGATGCCAAGGCCTCTGGTGTCGCTACGCCAGCTTCTGTCGACGTGGCACGCTCTGGTTCGTCTGTTTGAAGATTCTGGATAAGCTGATAAGGTGACACGTGGCGCGAAAACTTGACCGGCGTAAACACACACGTATAACGCAAGCGCACGTATCGTTCAAGTAGTATAAAAATATCGATCCCACGAGGACTTAATATCTAATCTATTAATTTTATGAGGTCAAATGATTACTAGTATCTAACAAGTTGATTGATTGATTTGAAATGGTGACGATTCTAAATTTAAAAAAACAAGTAAATAAAATTGTCGAAAATATATTTTAAGAAAATTCAATATTAAAAACTATCTAGGGTTGTGATTTCTTCCAATATCATTTTAAAGATGAAGTGGTTATCTTAAAGTTGGGTAATATATTGATTTATTAACCTGGAACACTAAATTATGTGTAAGCCTCTGTCGATGGTCAGACACAAATACCCAGTTTAACCCAATTGAACCATATGTCTATGTCAACCAAATTATCTGGATTCATTAATATTAAGTTCCAATTATGGCTACCCCCGCCCGACAGGTATATTCATATCCTGTAAGGAAATCTATTAAAGGGTTATCTATCCTCAAAGAAGATCGTGGGCTATTGAGTCTAAGGCTGAAACCTAAAATCCCTATGTCTAGTTCATTTTAGATTTACCAGATCAATTTTATTAATGGCCAGTTAATGAAAAAGCATTAAGTTTAAGACTCAATAAATAAATCTTTATATTACCCAAGCTATAATCTAACCCTTATAAAACGGTGATATTGGATTTCATCACAACCCCAGATAACTAATTTAGTTACAACACATAACTAGGGCTAGTAAAAACTTGAAAATAAAAGACATAAAGTAAAAATGCTGTAAAGTAAATACTGAAAAGTGAATTACAATAAAATAAAATGTTAAGGTAAAAGGAATTACTTTTACTACTACTAATTTAGATATCTCCCATAAAATAATATATAAACTTGTGATTCTTTTTCCAACCAGCCATATAGGCGGTAACCTGATTAAGTCAAATTAAGTCCAACTAGCCATAAAGGCGGAACCAAAATTAAATTACCAACCGACCAATCTGGCGGTATCCTTTATTAGTCAGGTTTAAATCAGATTAAAATGAATTACCAACCGACCAATCTGGCGGTATCCTTTTTAAGTCAATATTTTAAATAGTGAATATATTATTTTTAAGGGAGATTAATCTAAATAGTAACAGTAAAAGAATTACCTTTCACCATAGCTGGGGGAGTTACCTCCTCATGGTAAATAATAAAAACTGTAAAAAGTAAAAAGTAAAAATTAAATTACTATATTAACAAAACGTAATTAAAATTAATTACAAAACTAAAAACTAAAAAACTAAAAATTAAAATAAAGTAGAGAGAGAAACTCTCTCTTTAGAAAGATTATAAGAGAGAGAGTGGTGCACTGAATTCTGAAATCTCGAGCTCAATTTATAGGCGCGGATAAGCTTCCAGCGTCGCGACGCCAAGGCCTCTGGCGTCGCTACGCCAGATTTTGTCGACGTGGCACGCTCAGGTTCGCTGGTTTGAAGATTCTGGATAAGCTGATAAGGTGACACGTGGCGCGGTGGTTGGGCTTCAATTATTGTGACACGTGGCGGCTTCTGATTGGTCGCTGAGATTCTTATCCGCCTCGTGTCAGATAAGGATTAGATACTCAATTATTGATGCTGACGTGGCGATGACATGGCGGTGATGTGGCGACGACGTGGCGACACGTGGGAAAAAGACCGTCGACACCGTAGAATTGCGACACGTGTCACTTCCTGATTGGCTGATGATGATGTGGCACGACACGTGGAAATTTTGACTTGTTGACTTATTGACGTGGCTGATGACATGGAGACATGTAGAATGACACGTGGCACACGTGGCGATGATGACTGTCGGCACCGTAGGATGCTGACACGTGTCACGGCGTATGTTAGCAGATCGGCTGTGATGGTGACACGTGGCACGGCGCATTTTAGCAAAGTCAAACTTTTCTCGGATTCTGATTTGTGGACCCGGCGCACGTTAGCACTGTTTGGCGCATTTTAGACGTCGCGACGCCGAAGGCTTGGTGTCGCGACGCGCTAAAGACCAAAATATCCCTGTTGACGCATTTTTGTCCGTTTTTACCCCAAATTGCCTCCAATGCTTTCCAAACTTTATTTATCTGCAAAATAACCCAAAATACATCAAAACGTTCACAAAACTTGAGAAACTATACAAAATATTAGGTTAAATGAGCGGAAATAAGTGATATAAATACCACTCATCACACCTCCAAACCTAACATTTTGCTAGTCCTCGAGCAAAACATAGAGTAAAATAACATAAATAAAATTAACTAAGCCACTTTCGTAGGGATCACGGATGCATTTAGCATATGCAACAAGCCTTTAAACCCCAAGGTGTCCCTAGTGGACGAGTTGTAGTCTCGTGAGGGTTTACAGCAATGATACCCACAAACATTTTAAAAAAGTAACAAGATAGTTAAAACTAATGCACACAAAAGCAAAAAGACAAGCGAAAAGAGAATAAAGATGTTAGTGACTAATCAGGTGAAACTTCTACTCCAAGTTACTAGTTGTTTTGTTTTATTCCAAAAGAAACAAAGCAACAAATGGAGGAAAAAGAAGCTAAGGAAAAAGAACAGATCACTCCACCTCTACCTTTTCCTCAACGTCTTCAGAAGAACAAATTGGACAAGCAATTTTCCCGGTTCCTGGAGATCTTCAAAAAGCTGCATATCAACATTCCATTTGCAGAAGCGTTGGAACAAATGCCCACCTATGCCAAATTCATGAAAGATATTCTTTTACGAAAATGGAGATTGGGAGATTACGAGACAGTAGCATTAACAGAAGAATGCAGTGCCATTATTCAGAGGAAACTTCCCCCAAAGTTGAAAGATCCTGGCAGTTTCACTGTTCCTTGCGTCATAGGAGAACATAACTTTGGTAAGGCTTTGTGTGATTTAGGTGCGAGTGTTAACTTGATGCCTTTCTCTATTTTCAGGAAATTACAGATTGGAGAAACAATGCCAACTTCAGTCTCACTGCAACTTGCTGATAGAACGCTCGTATTTTCGAGAGGTGTAGTTGAAGATGTGCTGGTCAAGGTTGACAAATTCATTTTCCCAGCAGATTTTATTGTCCTTGATATGGAGGAAGACACAGACGTGCCAATCATCCTCGGGAGACCATTCTTGGCTACAGGTCGAACCATTATTGATGTACAAAAATGAGAACTAACCATGAGGGTACAGGACCAAGAAGTGACATTCAATGTTTTCAAGGCCATGAATTTCCCAGATGATGAAAAGAAGGAGGAATGTTTGAGACTTGATGTGATACACAGTACCATTCAGAACTCCAATACAATGCAAAGTTCTATTGACAAACTTAAAACATGTCAATTGCCTGTGGAGCCTAAAGATAAAGCATCTTTTGTACTGAAGGAGCCAATTCTTGCACTACAAGCAACATAAGAGAAAAATTTCCACCAGCTCAATGAATTGGAGGAATTTCAAAATCAGCCTTTTGAGGATGCTAAATTGTACAAAGAAAAGGGCAAGAAAAGACATGATGAGAAGTTAGTGCGCATACAACTGGAACCAGGGCAGAAGGTACTGTTAAACAAATCAAGGGTGAATTCTTACCATGGAAACCAAAATCACGGTGGTCAGGTCCATTTGTGATCACCAAAGTTTTACCAAATAGAGCCGTTGAGATACATAATCCTGACGCTAACAAAACTTTCAAGGTTAAAAACAAGCGTGTCAAGCACTACTGGGGAGAATCATTTGAGCGAAAAAAGAAAGTGTTACACTTTCAGATCCAGCTTAACGTTCGAGAAGTCAAGTCTGGCTGACGACTTTAAACTTAGCGCTAGCAGGGAGGCAACCCATGCAATTTGTGTATATATTGTGTTTGGTGTGTTTTATTTTTGTGTGTTTAATTTTTGCAGGTTTAGTCATTTCAAAATGGAAGATGCTCTTGCAAATCTTCGCAAGCAATTTCCTTCTCTCCCTCAAAAATCTCTGATGAAAGTATACAAAGCTCGCTTGGAACGGATGAGGTTATTGACAATCCATGGTATTCCTAATGATATTCGTTGGGTAATTGAAGCACGAGTCCGATTGGCAGGTGAGTCTTCTAACTCTTTTATTTCACATCTGCCTGGTTTTGGAAGAAGTAACTATGCAAAGAAACGTAGAGCTAAGCAAATGGGTGTTTGTTTCAAATGTGAACGATTTAATTCCAACACTCGTTGTCGTTATTTAGGAATGGTGTCTGATAATCGCGAAGACAAAATTAAATTCATTAGGGATGGCTTGAGTAAGGAGTTTTTAGATGATATATCTTTAACTCTTGAGACGCATCCCAATGGATATGTACACATAGCCATTCACAAATTACATACACAATTCCAAAAAGAAAGACAACAGTTAAGTCTCGGGAATCTGACTCAAAAAGACCATGTTTGCCAATTTATAAGAAAATTCGATGGGAAGCTTGTCCTTGACGCATAGACGTCAATCAAGCCGTTACTTTTCTTGTAAATATTATATCTCTTTGTCTTTTCTTAATAATTGTGATTTGTTTTGTTGTTTTCTTTTATTTTCTTAGACAAGATCCAGACCTTTTTGACTATCACGATATTATTTCGCTACTAATCGTCCTCTGGAAGATACTTGTGCTATATTTACTCACCCTTTTCAGGTACTATAAATTCAGCCCGTCATTGCACTTTTGAAGGCATCCAGAGTTGAGAAAGAAATACATATAAAAATGGAAGCCACTTCAAGAAGACGAGTTGAAAACATCTGTGTGTTTTGTGGTAGTAGTGTTGGAACTAAACCACAATACGTAGAAGCAGCACATGAATTGGGTCGAGTCTTAGCTGCAAGGAATATGCACTTAATATATGGCGGAGGCAATCTCGGACTTATGGGGATCGTTTCAAAGGCTGTACAGGAAGGAGGCAGTCAGGTTTTGGGAATCATCCCAAAACCCTTGGCAGAGGCAAATCTTATTGGATCATCAAACAGAGAGGAACTGATCGTGCCAGGTATGTCTGAACGACTGGTAGAAGTGATTAACCGTGCTGATGCTTTTATCGCTTTTCCAGGTGGCTTGGGTACATTTGAGGAAATTTTTATTGTGCTATCTTGGGCGAACCTGAGCATACACCAGAAACCACTTGGACTGCTCAACATTGATGGATTTTATGATTTTCTTTGTGTGGTTCTTGACGATGCTCGGAGAAATGGGTTCGTGTCAAAACCTTTGAAAGAACTCATCTTTACTGCCAGAACTGCTCCGGATCTAATAGACCAACTCATAGCCTATGAACCACGAGTTGACCCTATCCTTTCAAAGATAAATTGGTCCGAGGACGATCGTGGTAAGAGGCGTCGGATTAATCTAGATCTTAACCTTTAATTTCCTGTCGATTTTCAGCTAACCAGGTACGACCTTATTAACTCTCCTTTTACTGTTTAAGACATTGGGGACAATGTCTCATTTAGGTTTGAAGGAGGGAATTAGTTGATTAGTACCTTTTTTTTAGTTTGTATGTTGTTTTTATTTTTAGTCCAAAATTTTTCGAAAAATACAAAAAAAATTGGAAAATATTCAAAAATTACAAAAATATTTTGTGTTTTTGTGTTTTTATTTTGACTAAAAAGGTGAAATTGGTAAGAGATAGCTGAGTAAGGAGTTTCCACTCCTGATACGTATCTCAAGCCTATTTTCGAAACAAGTTAATTTTTGTTTATTTTATTTTGAATTATTTAATTTGTGAATTCTCCTTAAAACGGACTAAAATGGATCTTCATATGTTTAGTTAGCAAATATTAACAACATATATAGTAACATACGGACATGAGCTAAAATTGAAAAGTTTGTAATATTAAGTGCTCTAGTTTAATTAGAGGAAGCATCTCAAAAAGCAATGGAGTAAAAAAAATAAAAATAATAAATAACCCCTTATAAACCGGTGATATTAGAATTCATCACAACCCCAGATAACTAACACATAAAATTGCTTGTCCAATTAGTAGTAGTAAAATTAATTCCTTTTACCTTAGCATTTTATTTTATTGTAATTTACTTTTCAGTATTTACTTTACAGCATTTTTACTTTATGTCTTTTATTTTCAAGTTTTTACTAGCCCTAGTTATGTGTTGTAACTAAATTAGTTATCTAGGGTTGTGATGAAATCCAATATCACCGTTTTATAAGGGTTAGATTATAGCTTGGGTAATATAAATATTTATTTATTGAGTCTTAAACTTAATGCTTTTTCATTAACTGGCCATTAATAAAATTGATCTGGTAAATCTAAAATGAACTAGACATAGGGATTTTAGGTTTCAGCCTTAGACTTAATAGCCCACGATCTTCCTTTAAAAACTTGACCGGCGTAAACACACACGTATAATGCAAGCGCACGTACCGTTCAAGTAGTATAAAAATATCGATCCCACGAGGACTTAATATCTATTATATTAATTTTATGAGGTCAAATGATTACTAATATCTAACAGGTTGATTGATTGATTTGAAATGGTGACGATTCTAAATTTAAAAGCAAGTAAATAAAATTGTCGAAAATAGGTTTTAAGAAAATTCAATATTAAAAACTATCTAGGGTTGTGATTTCTTCTAATATCATTTTAAAGATGAAGTGGTTATCTTAAAGTTGGGTAACATATTGATTTATTAACCTGGAACATTAAATTATGTGTAAGCCTCTGTCGATGGTCAGACACAAATACCGAGTTTAACCCAATTGAACCATATGTCTATGTCAACCAAATTATCTGGATTCATTAAGATTAAGTTCCAATTATGGCTACCCCCGCCCGACAGGTATATTCCTATCCTGTAAGGAAATCTATTAAAGGGTTATCTATCCTCAAGGAAGATCGTGGGCTATTGAGTCTAAGGCTGAAACCTAAAATCCCTATGTCTAGTTCATTTTAGATTTACCAGATCAATTTTATTAATGGCCAGTTAATGAAAAAGCATTAAGTTTAAGACTCAATAAATAAATCTTTATATTACCCAAGCTATAATCTAACCCTTATAAAACGGTGATATTGGATTTCATCACAACCCCAGATAACTAATTTAGTTACAACACATAACTAGGGCTAGTAAAAACTTGAAAATAAAAGACATAAAGTAAAAATGCTGTAAAGTAAATACTGAAAAGTAAATTACAATAAAATAAAATGCTAAGGTAAAAGGAATTACTTTTACTACTACTAATTTAGATATCTCCCATAAAATAATATATAAACTTGTGATTCTTTTTCCAACCAGCCATATAGGCGGTAACCTGATTAAGTCAAATTAAGTCCAACCAGCCATAAAGGCGGAACCAAAATTAAATTACCAACCGACCAATCTGGCGGTATCCTTTATTAGTCAGGTTTAAATCAGATTAAAATGAATTACCAACCGACCAATCTGGCGGTATCCTTTTTAAGTCAATATTTTAAATAGTGAATATATTATTTTTAAGGGAGATTAATCTAAATAGTAACAGTAAAAGAATTACCTTTCACCCTAGCTGGGGGAGTTACCTCCTCATGGTAAATAATAAAAACTGTAAAAAGTAAAAAGTAAAAATTAAATTACCGTATTAACAAAACGTAATTAAAATTAATTACAAAACTAAAAACTAAAAAACTAAAAATTAAAATAAAGTAGAGAGAGAAACTCTCTCTTTAGAAAGATTATAAGAGAGAGAGTGGTGCACTGAATTCTGAAATCTCGAGCTCAATTTATAGGCGCGGATAAGCTTCCAGCGTCGCGACGCCAAAGGCCTCTGGCGTCGCTACGCCAGATTTTATCGACGTGGCACGCTCTGGTTCGCTGGTTTGAAGATTCTGGATAAGCTGATAAGGTGACACGTGGCGCGGTGGTTGGGCTTCAATTATTGTGACACGTGGCAGCTTCTGATTGGTCGCTGAGATTCTTATCCGCCTCGTGTCAGATAAGGATTAGATACTCAATTATTGATGCTGACGTGGCGGTGATGTGGCGATGACGTGGCGACACGTGGGAAAGAGACTGTCGGCACCGTAGAACTGTGACATGTGTCACTTCCTGATTGGCTGATGATGATGTGGCACGACATGTGGCAATGTTGACCTGTTGACTTGCTGACGTGGCTGATGACATGGAGACACATAGGATGACACGTGGCATACATGGCGATGATGACTGTCGGCACTGTAGGATGCTGACACGTGTCACGGCGTATGTTAGCAGATCGGCTGTGATGGTGACACGTGGCACGGCGCATTTTAGCAAAGTCAAACTTTTCTGAGATTCTGATTTGTGGACCCGGCGCACGTTAGCACTGTTCGGCGCATTTTAGACGTCACGACGTGGAAGGCTTGGCGTCGCGACGCGCTAAAGACCAAAATATCCCTATTGACGCATTTTTGTCCGTTTTTGCCCCAAATTGCCTCCAATGCTTTCCAAACTTTATTTATCTGCAAAATAACACAAAATACATCAAAACGTTCACAAAACTCGAGAAACTATACAAAATATTTAGGTTAAATGAGTGGGAAATATTGATAGATTTACCACTCATCAATCTTTCATTTGGAATTGGTTAGTTAGCCAGATTTTCACGTCCGATAATATCTTTACATCATTCCCAATGAGTAAAATATCATCAACGTATAAAACAAGAAAAACCATATTCTTGTCAATGACGCGTTTGTATACACAAGGTTCATCAATATTCTGCTCAAAATCATAAGACTTGATCATGGTATCAAATCTTATATTCCAAGATCGAGACGCCTGCTTAAGTCCATAAATGGACCTTTGCAGCTTGTAAACCTTTTGCTCTTGATCTTGGGCTATGAACCCCTCTGGTTGTACCATATAGATACTCTCATCAAGATTTCCATTCAAGAATGCAGTATTGACGTCCATTTGCCAAATTTTATAGTCATAATATTCGGCAATAGATAGAAGAGTGCGGATGGATTTGAGCATGGCTACTGGTGAGAAAGTTTCCTTATAGCCAACTCCCTCTTTCTGGGTATAACCCTTGGCCACTAGCCTAGCCTTGAAGGTCTGTACCTTCCCATCTGCTCCCCTCTTCCTCTTGTAGATCCACTTGCAACCTATGGGTTTCACCCCCATCAGGTTGGTCTACAAGTTCCCAGACTAAGTTGGAGTACAAAGACTTCATCTCTAGGTTCATTAATTTGAGTCATTCCTCTTTATCAGAATCATCCATTACAATATGAAGGTCAATGGATCATCTATACCATCGCTGGATGCGACAACTTGTGCCTCTCCAACTCCAAGATAGTGATCAGGTTGTCGTACAACCCTCCCACTACGTCTAGGTGGTAGATCATTCTGACGAACTTGCATATGACGCTCAGATGTCGAAGGTGCTATGCATTTGTCAACTATCATTGACGATGGTGTGCTGGTCAAACCAATAAGTAACTCATCGAGTAACACATTACTTCGAGGTTTGAACTCCCTCATAAAGTCCTTCTCTAGAAACGTAGCATTTGTCGATACAAACACTTTGTTATCTTCAGGGCTATAGAAGAATCTTCCCCTAGTCTCCTTAGGATAGCCTACAAATAGGCACACATGAGAACGTGGCTCCAATTTTGTAGTCTTATTCTTAGCACATGTGCTGGTCACCCCCATATGCGGAAATGCCGTAAACTAGTTTTACGACCACTCCACAACTCTAAGGGAGTCTTAAGAACAGACTTAGATGGAACTACATTAAGGATATGCATTATAGTTTGCAATGCATATCCCTAGAACAAACTAGGAAGTGAGCTATAGTTAAACATAGATCTCATCATGTCTAGTAGGGTCCGATTTCTCCTTTCTGTAACACCATTTTACTGTGGTGTTCTAGGCGCTGTGAGCTGGGATACTTTCCCATGTTCAACTAAGAATTCCTCGAAATCTCTGTCAAGGTATTCTCCTCCACGATCTGATCGTAGAGTCTTGATTGTTTTACCTAACTGGTTCTCAACCTCAGCACGATACTCTTTGAACTTTTCAAAAGAATCTGACTTGTGATGTATTAGGTAAACATACCCATATCTGGAATAATCATCAATGAATGTGACGAAGTACTCATAACCACCTTGGGCTCTTACATTCATCGGTCCGTAAACGTCCGAATGTATTAGCTCAAGTGGTTCATTGGCTCTTAAATATTTTCTAATAAAAGGTATTTTGGTCATTTTTCCTTCTAAACAGGATTCGCAGACTGGTAAAGTTTCGAGCTTTAACTAGTTTAAGGCTCCGTTCTTTATCAATCTGCATATCCGGTCAAGGTTGATATGACCAAGTCTAAGATGCCACATATATGTGTCATCGTGAGAAATATTTTGCCATTTAGTTTTAGGTTTCTCAACCTTAAATATTTCAGCGTTGAGCAGTGACCTATGTGATAACGGTCTTAACACATATAAGTTATTTTCTGAGTTTCCAGTGCATATGGTTAATCCATTTCTACCAATAATAACCAAATTACTATTAAAAGAAACTAAGTAACCATCATCTAAGAGTTTAGAAACATAAATCAAATTCCTGTGAAAACCAGGAATGAATAACACATTGTTCGAATTTAAATAACCATTATTTGAAAAATTTAAACTAAAAACTCCCACTGCTCTTGTTGAAACGGCATCACCTGTCCCGACCCTCATGGTGTAGTCACCTTCATCAAGGTCCCTCCATAAGTCAAGTAGTTGCAAAGAAGAACAAACATGGTTAATGGCTTCAGAATCAACAATCCAAGTGGATTTATCATCCTCCACTAATAGAGTTTCGATAACGAGTAAATCACATTTACCTGTATCCTTTTTCTCCTTCAGCTCAGCAAGGTATTTAGGAAAATTCCTTTTCCAAAGCCCGTTCTTGTTGTTAGGGTTTTAGCGCGGGCGCAGCGGAAGCTCGCGGTTCGGGTGAAATCGTAATTTTAAAACTTTTTAAATTACCAAATAAATTATTCAATATCCAATATGAATAATTCATTCATATTTCACCTAAACATAATTATTTGATATCAAATAACGACATAAATAATTAAGAAACGTTGCGAAACGTTTACGAAAATGTTTTTTTTTTTTTTTTTTTTTTTTTTTTTCTGTAAATGGCATAAAACGCGTTTTTGACCAAACCGACCACCTAATACACATGAGGGCTGCCCAAGTCAGCCACAAAAATATTAGGGCAGTTCATGGGCTTCCAAAATAGTGACCAATTCACTGTTTGGGAAGCCGTCACCCGGTTGGCTCAAAAGTCACCCGTTAACTCTGTTTTTCACCGTTTTCGCATATTTCAACTCCGAAATAATTTCTGGCAATTGGTCCCACACCAAAAACACATACAATACATTTATATGACATAATTTTCATCATAATAAGCCCAGTTTTTCCATATCTGTTTTTGAAAAAAAATTATCAATTTTTCATGCTTTAATCTAACTTTCTCAACAATAATCATATTAATACTAACACCAATCCAAGTCACCACTAATGAAGCACCCAAGAACAATTATAGGCATTAAAAGAGTGTTCATAACACTCTAGAATGGCAACATATCATCAAATGATCAAATTGAATCAATATTACACTAATATCATTCAATACAACTTCACACATGCACCTAGCCTTCAAATCCATCCTCCAAATCAAAAAACCCCAAATTCTAAGAAGTAAATAAACCCTAGAACCATTCTAGTGATTCAAGAACAATAAACTAATTTTCTACACTTAAGAATATTAAAGATTACCTACTAATCTTCAACTTTCTCTAAGATTTTTCCTTGAATTCTTCACTTTTTTCTTTGTTGAATCATTAAGCATAATTTGGGAGCTATTTGGAGGAGGGTTTCAGCCAAGCTTTCTTATCAAAATGAGAAAATAAAATTTTCAATTTTAAATACAAGTAATTGCCAACTTATAAAGGTAATTTGGTCATTTATACAATTTAATTTCATTAACTTAAAAACAAGATTTATGTTAGCAAATCAAATTTGCACACATTAAGCTTAATTAAAATATGCCACATGTATCAATAATAATTAAACATATTGCACAATCTTTATGTAATATGGATATTATTTAATTATTAAAATATTTAACATTTAAATATCTAAATAAATAATTAATATAATTATTATTATATTTTTATTTTTATTTACATTAAATAACAAATACATATATTAATGGCATGTGTCAAAGTCTAATTTGACAAATAATTAATGTGCATCTAATCAAATTATGTATCAGATACAAATACCCAATAATTATGATTGACCAAAACATGCCCTTATGCATGTGTTTTCGTTTAACCGTTTAAACGATTCGAATTAACTCATTTAATTCGGTGAAGTATTATGAATAATCTGTATTATTTATAACGTGTTGCCCAAGTGCTCAATGAGTACACTTCATATTGTGGGACTCTATAAGTTTAGGTTTATCCGTCACGAAATCCAATTTCGTGTCCATAATTCACCCACTCATGAATTATGACGACTACGGATAATCTTGCTAAACTATGCAAGTCGAGGTCATTGCATACGTATAATCCCTCCGTCACAGGCTATCCACATTATACCTGGGATATAGATAAGAACGTCAAATCCTTACGGTATAATATAGTCGACTTTCAAATTTACGATCTCTAAATAACACTCGAAACTCGCTTCCGAAGTTATACCACGGCCATGCATTTACTAGATCACAAACACGTGTAGGATACCTATTCCTTGTACACAGGACTGACATATTCTATCTTGATACGCACTGGATATCATGAGCATCAATCCACACCCAACGAACACGCGGAGGTTTGATCTAAATAAATCGGTGACGTGACTGCCATCAAAGTATGGAGGATAACTCATATATCCACTGTGGTATCTCAAGTCGATGGACCACTATGCTCGCTCATCTCGAGAAGATTCTTATTGATGTCGGTGTACCATCTATTAGGAAATCTTCAGTGAGTCGTTCAATGTTTATCAAATAAACACCTACATGTCTATACGAGTCTCCTGAGACTCATGGTTCATTGGGATAAACCATCAAACTAAGTCACGATATATGACATGTACTGGTCTCAGTGGATTTTACTAACCGACCCGTGTCAGTAAATCTTGACCAGGAACTTTATTTAAGGATATACAACTTATAGTGACGCTTCCTAATGTCAATTACAAACTACGTTGTAACTGCGCACTACGTTGTAAATCCTAGGGTCTTTGTTTAATATACACGTATCACTAAATCAGATTTAGTTTCAATCTAATCATAATTAGATATCTAATCGCAATTAGATCGAATATGTATATAAAAGACAAGAGGTGCTACCATTAAATAAGTAATATTATGGAAAACGACATTGTTCGTATTCATGAATCGGACATAAATACGATCCGGATTGGCACTCC
This sequence comes from Zanthoxylum bungeanum, assembly GCA_019454045.1. NCBI lineage: Eukaryota > Viridiplantae > Streptophyta > Magnoliopsida > Sapindales > Rutaceae > Zanthoxylum > Zanthoxylum bungeanum. The sequence goes on along the minus strand of SKCR01017059.1, from coordinate 218,811 downwards.
GAGCACCAACTCTAACAATTTCACCCACTTGCTCTAGTGCCAATCCACGGTATGATATACACATCTCAATGTGTATCACATACTCATGGCCCTCAAGAGCTCACCTAGCACTCAAGAGAAAGGCAACAACAAGTAAGCCTGCTTTCACATATATTGAGTTTGTCCAACACACCCAATCGTTTCCCTTAGCCATCATCATTCATATATTGTATAACCTAAGTTATACATCAATATGACTCAGATGCAACATCAATATTGTGCTACAGATACTGAGTTGTCTATGTATTTAGGGATCAAATCCAAATACTATGCAGACAACCGTAAACACAACACTAACATCAAAACTTCTAATCTATAAGGTCACTATGCAACTTCATAAGTCAATACTTCGTAAGTTGCAACAAATTCCTCTAATACAGTAGAATCAACCGTGACACTCCCACTGCATCTTTTCTGACTTTACATGACGTAGACCATCTAATGTCATAATTAGACTCAAAACTAATTTGACCATAATGGTTGCGGATTATATTCTCCATGAATAAGAAACTTGTTCTTAATATCTTTAATCGTACATAATATAGTATTCATTATGCCATCATCCTATAATATATAAGATTGACTATACATTCTAATCAATTTCTCTTTCGATAAAGGAATCATCCATTATGAAAGATGAATACTATATCCAAGAGACACACTAACTGTCAAACAGTTATACTAACTGTCACACAGATAGTCTTGATGTGTCCTTTATTAGATCATATCTAATGTACGACTAATGGGAGTATCTTACAAGTCTCTTAGTTTTATATCAAATATAACAGAGACTACTCCCACTGCTTTCAGGGAGAAAAGAAGACTTAGGTAAATCTTTTATCTCATAAACATCTCATTATTACATTAATAATGATAATATCGTTAGGATATATAACACTAGAAAGAAATTTGTACTCTCCCACCGACCCCACTATCACATATGTATTCTCTATGCATTGATAAAATCAGACAATCTGTCTGTATCAAAATTAGAGAACACAAATTTTCGGAAAGCTTATCTGAGTCTACAATAGGCTCTATAAGCTAGTATATCAAACTGTAATCTTATCAGATTACAAACTATATGGCCATTCTAGAATGAACTCTTCAAACAAAGAAACCACAATAGATCTCTTATTCGAAGAAACCATTCAGGAATGCCACTTTGAATTCTTTAGCCAAAATACATAGTTTAATATCAACATTAACCAACAGATCTTTAATTGTTCAATTAGTGCGACTAGAGACAAGTTTCCTCAAAATCTACAATAGATTGTTGAGTATAACCTTTCTCACTGTCATACTATAAAGGTCAAACCTTTAATAAGCTCACATTGCTTTTGCTGTGCAAATAATTTGCACATTTATGAACGATTCATAACGAAAACTTAATCAAGTTCAAAACTTGATCGTAGTAAGCTATGAACAATCTTAGATCTATGGTTCAATGGTAATTTCCGAAATCGATATCAAATATCGCTCCCACTATAAGTTATAGGATAATTTTCTTCAATAAGAAAACAATAAAACCATTAAGTATCAAATACTTTTGTAAATGATTTTGACATCTTATTAAACTTATACGGAAGATATCGTAGGGTCATTTCATCTTATTAATTATGTAGTTCCATTTTTAGTTTATCACTTTCACATTTGACTTCACTAAGTCAAATCGTTTCTACAATTGTTAACATCTGATGTTACATACCAAGTAATAAAACAATTTTATTACTCGGGATCGTAGAAAAGATATTCTATCAAATAGAATACAATATTCTATTAAATAGAATAAATGATAAACTTTTACTTGTACCTCCGAGGCGCAAGTACTTTTCAATTATATAACCATTATACAAAAGAAAGATTCAAATCTCAAAATTTTCAAGATTCGAATTTTCTACCTATACATATCATATACGTAACTGTAGAAACTAATGGAACCTTAATTAAAAGGATGAATTAGTGTTACTGGAGCGTATCCCCAAGAGTATTGAAAACTAATTCGGTAACACTGAATATCAAACGAACCAAATCATATAAGATTCGATTCCTCCCACTGATCAATTTCATCACGATGAGATCGTAGAAGAATAATATTGAGTAAGAATCACATTCATTAAATAACCTTAGAACTAATTGCCATAAATTCATATGTTTGATCATATCAAACATCCTTGAACAATTCAAAGACTCACAATGAATTTTAAAGATATAGTTTTCAACACTTAAAATAGAATATCTTTGAACCATTCAAAATATTCTATCCAAGTTTCATCATAAACATATTGAAAGTTCTTGAACCATTTAAGACGTTCAATATATATTCTTTTAGAAACAGGCAACTAATTCATGACAACTCATTAACTAAGTTACGAAGTAAAGAGAACTATCCTAGGCAATTTCTAATTCATTAAACTACATACATCCAATGTATTAGTTTAATAAATCTGTGGTCCAATGACGATCATTGGTTAAATGAGATTTAATCACATCCTGAATACAATATTCATTAAATGAATAAGGATATATGGTGTGATCTCGTATCAGACCATCCTTTACCATACGGAATAAGCATCTAATGCTAATGTGACAAAATCTCATAAAGCACTGTTCTAAGTTATTTAGTTAACCGAATATTTTCTTAATGTTTATCCTTTCATCAATGACATTACTAGTCATATTAAAATAAGTAACAATTGTTTATACAGAACAAGTAACTATCCAATAGTCGCAAGTTCTGATATCAAATATCAAAACAATCATTAAACACTATGTTATTTAAATAAACATGAGATCTAGTATCCAATACATATAGTTGTCGTATTGTGAGAATCGATATTCTCTATACACAACTATATGCATCACATTTCTATAGCTTTATAATTTGCCTTCAATTATTCACAACAATTACAAATAATTGATTAGCAAACTGTGTCAAAACACATGACTTCTAAAAGTCATTAAAGCCAAGAAACGTCATTATAAGATAAACAAATACCTAATGTGATTTTCTTAATGCCAGTCAAGAATCTCGAGACATAAATAAATTCACGTCAATTCTTACCGCACAAGAAATTATTCTCTCTACACAATTATATCCTAAAATAGATATCTATTTAGATTAATTATCGTGACTTAGTAACTAAGTCACTAACCATCTTGATTTTGAAGAAAATCGGAACAGCAGTTCCCGATGGTTTGGCTATCTAAACAATTCCAAGTCTACTAACATTCATGTCAATTCTTACCGCACAAGAAATTATTCTCTCTACACAATTATATCCTAAAACAGATATCTATTTAGATTAATTATCGTGACTTAGTAACTAAGTCACTAACCATCTTGATTTTGAAGAAAATCGGAACAACAGTTCCCAATGGGTTTGACTAATCTAACAATATCCAAGTCTACTAAAATTCTAGAACCTATTCTAGAAATACGCAACCATAAGTAAAGTCAGAAAACATATTCAAATAATATGCATGCAGTGGATTAGAAGTATAATTCTATTAACAATATAGAATAAAGAAAAACAAAAACAGCAATTTCCATAAAATTACACACTGCTTTAGTTATGGATTTTTAACCCAACAGTGTCTCCCACTACTTTACGTAATACCTTAATCCCCAACGGAAAATGAGAATTCAATAATTAAATCAAATTCCATAGTGAGAGGTGGACCCCATGAATATATTTCGACTCACAGCTTTGGCACGATCTCGCCTATATATATTCATTAGGTAGACAACTCATTGTCAATCACACTAACTGTGACTCCATATTTTGGTCCTGACCATTTCTCGTTATGACAGCTTTGGCACATTCACAAGGAGGCGTATCAAGGCTTCACTTGCCAATGACAAACTCAAGCTACGGATGTAGTCCTAACAGCTTTGACATGTTCAGGATTTTCACTTTCACTTGAATTTGTCTAATATCAAATATACATCCGGCATGGATAAAATTCTATCAAATACATCCTCACTACTTTGGCACTTTCTCGGATGCAGCCATAGAAAGATACCCATAAACTGTATTGACAAGATGGACCAAGAAACATGCATCCAATACATGTCACTTTACTGCCTTATTTAAGTGGGGATATTCCTCAAGAAGGCATTACTCTACATCAAATGTAGAATATAATCTAGATCAATTTCTAAACAGTTCAATTCTACTTTAGAAAACATAACTTAACTTAGCCATTAAATTTCCGTTACGTTTACCGTTAGCGTAGAACCAAAAGTCAAGAAATATCTAAATTACATGCATGTCCAAACATCAAAATTGGATTATATATCATATATCAAGCATGAAAAATGTAATGGATGAAGGATCAGACGTGCTCTGATAACATTTTTGTAGGGGTTTTTGCGCGGGCGCAGCGGAAGCTCGCGGTTCGGGTGAAATCGTAATTTTAAAACTTTTTAAATTACCGAATAAATTATTCAATATCCAATATGAATAATTCATTCATATTTCACCTAAACAAATTTATTTGATATCAAATAACGACATAAATAATTAAGAAACGTCGCGAAACTTTTACGAAAACATTTTTCCGCAAAATGGCATAAAACACGTTTTTGACCGAACCGACCACCCAATACACATGAGGGCTGCCCAGGTCAGCCCCAACAATATTAGGGCAGTTCATGGGCTGACCAAATAGTGACCAATTCACTGTTTGGGCAGCCGTCACCCGGTTGGCTCAAAAGTCACCCGGTAACACCGTTTTTCACCATTTTCGCATATTTCAACTCCGAAACAATTTTCGACAATTGTTCCAACACCCAAAACACATCCAATACATTTATATGACATAATTTTCATCACAATAAGCCCAGTTTTTCCAGATCTGATTTTGTACCAAAAATTATCAATTTTTCATGTTTTAATCCAACTTTCTCAATATTAATCATATTAATACTAACACCAATCCAAGTCACCACTAATGAAGCACCCAAGAACAATTATAGGCATTATAAGAGTGTTCATAACACTCTAGAATGACAACATATCATCAAATGATCAAATTGAATCAATATTACACTAATATCATTCAATACAACTTCACACATGCACCAAGCCTTCAAATCCATCCTCCAAATCAAAAAACCCCAAATTCTAAGAAGTAAATAAACCCTAGAACCATTCTAGTAATTCAAGAACAATAAACTAATTTTCTATACTTAAGAATATTAAAGATTACCTACTAATCTTCAACTTTCTTTAAGATTTTTCCTTGAATTCTTCACTTTCTTCTTTGTTGAATCATCAAGCATAATTTGGGAGCTATTTGGAGGAGAGTTTCGGCCAAGCTTGCTTATCAAAATGAGAAAATAAAATTTTCAATTTTAAATACAAGTAATTGCCGACTTATAAGGGTAATTTGGTCATTTATATAATTTAATATCATTAAATTAAAAACAAGCTTTATGTTAGAAAATCAAATTTGCACGCATTAAGCTTAATTAAACCATGCCACATGAATCAATAATAATTAAACATATTGCACAACATTTATGTAATATGGATATTATTTAATTATTCAAATATTTAACATTTAAATATCTAAATAATTAATTAATATAATTATTATTATATATGTATTTTTATTTACATTAAATAAAAAATACAATATTAATGACATGTGTCAAAGTCTCATTTGATAAATAATTAATATGTATCTAATCAAATTATGAATAAGATACAAATACACAATAATTACGATTGACCAAAAAATGCCCTTATGTATGTGTTTTCGTTTAACTGTTTAACCAATTCGAATTAACTCATTTAATCTGGTGAAGTATTATGAATAATCTGTATTATCCATAACGCGTTGCCCATGTGCTCAATGAGTACACTTCATATTGTGAGACTCTTTAAGTTTAGGTTTATCCGTCACGAAATCCAATTTCGTGTCCATAATTCACCCACTCATGAATTATGACGACCATAGATAATCTCGCTAAACTATGCAAGTCGAGGTCATTGCATACGTATAATCCCTTCGTCACAGGCTATCCATATTATACCTGGGATATAGATAAGAACGTCAAATCCTTACAGTATAATATAGTCGATTTTCAAATTTATGATCTCTAGATAACACTCGGAACTCGCTTCCGAAGTTATACCATGGCCATGGATTTACTAGATCGCAAACACGTGTAGGATATCTATGCCATGTATACAAGACTGACATATTCTATCTTGATACACACTGGATATCATGAGCATCAGTCCACACCCAACGAAATCGCGGATTCTATCTTGTTGCAGTGGAAACACTTTCCCTTGGGCTTGGCATCCTTGGAGCCTTTCTTTTTCTTCTTCTTCATGGGCTTAGCCTTAGCCTTCCCAGAGCTATTTGATAAAAACCTACCTGGAACAAAGCCAAGCAAACCCCTCCACGTGTTCTAAGCCCTAAGAACCATGAATCTTGATTTTGTAAGAACAAAATCCTTCCAAGATCAAGTCCAACCCTTAAAGAACTTTACCCTTAAGAACCTTTCTTTATTTCTTTGGAGAATCTTGAACAGCGATACAGCGCCACAACGCTTGCCACACGTTGATAAGCTTTTGTTCCGTAGAACCAAGAAAGAATCCACTCCCTCAAGATGACACAAGTCACTTTGTTTTGTAAAAAAAAATGTTCCTAATTAATTCCCAATTACAATGAATATTGCCCCTTTAAATAGGAGGCTAACCCTAATTCTACCCAAATATAATAAAACCCTAGTAAAATAAACCCAATAACATATAAAATACTTTAAAATTTCGTGCATGGGCTTTGTAATATAATTAAAGTTCAACCTAACACTTAAACAACACATAACCTTAAAAAATATAAAATATAAAAACTGTAGGGATATCTTGCGTCCTTATTTTGACCGAGAATAAGTCCGAACTGGACTTTGATGTAAGCTATAAAGTTGTAGAGATACGGGTTCTCTTTCCAATGCAACTTTAATCACCAAAATCAGACATCGGACGAGAAAGTTATGCCCAAAATATGAAGACTGCGCAAATCCCGCCACTACTAATGCACCATTCAGAAATAATGCCCAAAATCAATCAAGGCAGCCCATGCACGTCCAAAACCCATTTCATTCTTGATTTAGACATAATAAAGACTTCATATAAAGTCTCATGCATGGACCAAACTCCATAACCCAAGGAATCTTCCAAATCCACCAAAATGGCCCAAATACACCAATCTGACCAAGCCATGCAATCAGCCACAACTTCAAGTTAACTTGGCCCAAAAAATAGAGCTCATTCTGGATCATATCATTCTCCCTCTCTTTAAAAGGATTCAACCTCAAATCCTAACCCGGGTCATAGATAAAAATGACAAGATCAATGGGACGAGAATCCTGGATTAAAAGAAAATCACATGGAAAAAAATGGCTAAGGTGAGCAAAAGTCAATAAAGCGAATGAATGACTTTTTGTCAATATTTTTCCACTCTCAATCTCTCCATTACTACTCTCATTCTTAACTCCACTTGCAACAGCAAAGAGATTCCCACCTGGATTCACATTTGAAATCTCATTTAAAACAAACTCAACATGCCCATGTCGCTTTCTCAAACAATCAACACTCTCATCCACGATCTGTTCACACTCTACATATTCGGCCACATGTACTTTTTGCACATCATAACTCATGTCCTCACAACCAACATCAGATTGCTCCATATGATATTCACCCTTAACAGTAACATCAAGCACCTCATTGGCATCATGAACAACCAAATCATGATCACTAATGTTATCGCTCACATCAATATCATCAATATCATCAACACCATCAACCACCTCACTCTTATTTATTGAAACATCAACATGTTTCATATCATTACTCATGGCTACGCTCATATCCTTATTTAACACACATTTTGCCAATGTCTTTTTCTCTATCAATTCTGGAAGCTCTCCTAGTAACATTCCAAACTCTGCAATCGTACTTTTCTTTTTAGCCCACTCTTCTTCACTCCTCTGCATGTACAACTCTTCGTTATAGACCTCTTATAGGGTTAAAGGATCAAGCTTGATAATTTTTCCATTATACCCAAATTTGTACATATTATTATCCATATCATAAACAACTTTATTGAATTTATACCAAGGCTTACCCAATAAAATATGTGCATAGGAACCACGTCACAAACTGCTTGGTCAACATACTTCCCAATTGCAAAATTTACCACAACATACTTAGCAACCTCGAACTCTCCAAAATCACTCATCCACTTATAAGCTCTATCAAGAGGTATCAATGGTAATCCCAATTTTTCCACAAGGGTAGTGCTAGTTAAATTTGTGTGATTCCCTCTATTAATAATCATACTACACACTTTACTATTGATAAAGCATCTCGTGCGAAAGATAAATACTCTTTTGTCCATCAAATTATTTATATAAATAAACCCCTTACTTGAAAGACACCAATAATGAGGAAAGACTCAAAGAATCACTAAGAAAATATGAAAACAAACACAAAGAAACTGACTAAAAAAACACCAAAAGTAAAACAAGAACACAAACTGAAATGAAACTGGACAGAATTCGTAACTATTGTTTGAAAGCGATTTGAGACTCAAAACTTAAATGGACAGAGTGTGGACAACCACTAACGAATTCCGCTACTCGAATACTTATAAATCGATATATTATGGGTCTCGTAACTCCTTCTAGATCAAACGTTACAGCCGTTTTAAAATCAGTGCGCGGCTGAAAAATTCTGACCGAACTGATCCGAAAATAACAGATAAATTCCACCCTAATTGACTCAAAAACTACAATAATTGAATTCTATATGCTATTACCATGCAAGAACACTATAATAACATCCAAGATTCATTCATAAAAATGAAAAACACAAAGGAAATAAAAAAAAATTGAAATGAGAAGAGACAAAAAAAAAACAGGAAAAAAAAAGGAATATGAAGACTGCATAAAACGATAAAGATAGAGAAAATCTTAACCTTAGAACCCTGAGCTCCTGATACCAAATGATAAAAACCTGCCTGGAACAAAGCCAAGAAAACCCCTCCACGTGTTCTAAGCCCCAAGAACCGCGAATCTTGATTTTGTAAAAACAAAATCCTTCCAAAATCAAGTCCAACCCTTAAAGAACTTTGCCCTTAAGAACCTTTCTTTATTTCTTTGGAGAATCTTGAACATCGATACAGTGCCACAACGCTTGCCACACGTTGATAAGATTTTGTTCCGTAGAACCAAGGAAGAATCCACTCCCTCAAGATGACACAAGTCACTTTGTTTTGTAAAAAAAAAATGTTCTTAGTTAATTCCCAATTACAATGAATATTGCCCCTTTAAATAGGTGGCTAACCCTAATTCTACCCAAATATAATAAAACCCTAATAAAATAAAACCAATAACATATAAAATACTTTAAAATTTCGTGCATGGGCTTTGTAATATAATTAAAGTTCAGCCAAGCACTTAAACAACACATAACCTTAAAAAATATAAAATATAAAAACTGTAGGGATATCTTGCGTCCTTATTTTGACCACGAATAAGTCCGAACTGGACTTTGATGTAAGCTACAAGGTTTTATAGCTACGAGTTCTATTTCCAATGCTACTTGAATCACCAAAATCGGACATCGGATGAGAAAGTTACACCCAAAATACGAAGGCTGCGCAAATCCCGCCACTACTAATGCACCATTCGGAAATAAAGCCCAAAATCAATCAAGGCAGCCCATGCACGTCCAAAACCCATTTCATTCTTGATTTAGACATAATAAAGCCTTCATATAAAGTCTCATGCATGGACCAAACTCCAGACCCCAAGGAATCTTCCAAATCCACCAAAATAGCCCAAATACACCAATCTAACCAAGCCATGCAATTAGCCACAACTTCAAGTTAACTTGGCCCAACAAACAGAGCTCATTCTGGATCACATCACTATTCTTCTTCATCTTCGCAAATTTAGAAGACTCGGTAATATTTTCCTCAGCATTGGACTTACGAGGATCCACAAGCATGGACTCGTAGTGGGTGAGCTCATTAAGTAGTTGGGTCAAAGTAAAAGTCAACTCATTCATAACATAGTTACTTTTAAACTGTAGGAAACTCTTCGGAAGAGTTTCCATAATCATGGTCACTGGCTACGCTCGTCAATACGAGCTCCATGGGTTTCAGCAGTGTTGAGATAGGTCATCATCCTCAAGACGTGCTCTCGGACTGATGTCCCATCCTTCATCCTAGCAGTCATCACTGAGACCATGACCTCATGACATTGACGCTCCGAAGGATGCCCGAACATCCCCTGCAATGACTCCATCATCTGAGATGCTGAAGCCATAGGTTCTTACTTTGCAGCAAGAACCTCAGACATTCCTGCTAGCAAGTAGCAGCGAGCTTTCTCATTTGTTGCGGCCCATTTCTGGTAGGTATCACGCACAGCTTGGCCAGCATTTCTGGCCGGCTCGGGAGGACACTCCTCCGTCAGGACAAACTTTAGGTCTTCGCAGACCAGGATAACATTCATGTTACTTTTCCACTTAACATAATTTTCTCCTGTTAATTTGTCATTTGAGAGTATTGAAATAATTGGAGAAACCATGGCTGAAAAATGAAATAAACATGCATTTAACATTCATCACATATTAAAAACATCAAACAATTTTTGCATATAATTAAACATGATGCATGAACCATGAATAACGAATTAGAAACCTGAGAGAATTACTATGCCACGGAAATCTATCATCCCACAAGTAAGTGCCGCCGTAGGGTAGGTCAAGTACTTGCATGATAGATCGAGACAATCTCAGTCGACTAATATATACAGGAATAACTCTTATTCTTATATTAACAAACTACCATTTGATTCGATCAAGGAATTTCATTAACAGTTAATTATTCCTTTGTGAGTGTGACCCGTCGTTTCGGGATCCTTGGACTTAACAAGTGAAGTGTCGCCGTAGGGTAGATCAGTTCACAAGATATATATAGAATCCCTATTTTCTCGGAATCCAAACCTGATATTGACCCAAAATGGACACCATCAGTAGGGGGATGAAAACAAAGCTTTCTTAAGGCACATTTTGAATCTCACGTTTTCAGACTAACAACGGAGATCGCGGGATATACTGTCGTATATCCCTCTCTCACTCACTATTTTAAAATTAAGGTTTATATTTATAAAATATCTAATATTTTAATATAACTAGTGTGAATAAATTTATGGTGGCTAAATCATAACTCTTATTTACACTAGTACACTATTAGTGACCTAACCAATTTTAACTCTTAAAAATTATATCACTAATTTCCATTAGTCTCTACTAATAGTATTACTCAATTAAACTAATTTAATTAGAGTGGTATTAGTGGCCTATTATATTTTAACTTTTAAAATACTAGAACACTAATTGGTTTAAAATTTTAGAATCCTAAAATGGTCAAAATTTATATTAAACTATTTAATTAATCTTAGTGCGTTATAAAATCCAATGGTACGTGAAATTGTATCCCTAGTGCAGATTACATTACCTTCCATTCGGATTCGGCTATGGAATTTATGTCCGGGTTTCCATCCTATATACCAGTGGAATTTGTTATACACTAATTAAGCCCAATATATTAGAATTCAAATTTTAAACCTTAAAACTAATTAATCCAATTAATTTTTTTTCCATGTATATCATATTCTAATTTAAACATTTTAAATCACATAAAATCATATTTCATGTCTATAATGATAATGCATCTAAAGCATGTTATGGCATGTGAAATGCAAGAGTAGGCACCCTAAGCTATATGACATGTTATTCAAACAATTCGAATTAAACATACATATAACATAAAAAAAAATATTTTGCATTGACCGAGCTCTTATTTTTCCCTATACTAATCTAATTAGTACAAAAAAAATACCCAAGATATCACTTGGTCTTCAAATCACACTCCAAGGTGGTGTTGGCTCCTTTTGCGACTTCGGTGCTCCAAATTACAACAATTGAAATTTTACATTGGAAAATAAAAATACAACTATTGTAAACAATGGCCTTATGGCCTTACATCCCTAAAATAAAACCAACATGAAAATAAGAGCCGGAAAAATTTACGACCAATGCAAAGTTCATTCATCATATGAAAAACAATAACCGTTCATCATATGAATATTATTTTGTGCCTACTCATCTAAACATGCATATAATATTTATAACTCATATAAATATATTAAAAACAGTTACCTTAAATGAAAAGGAGAAGGGTTAATAACACTTTTCAACCTTGCTCTCGATGCCAATTGTAGGAAACACTTTTCTTAAGCAGCGGAAACGATTTAGGCACAGAGATCGGACTTAATAAAAACTTTATGCCCTTCCTTTGAACTGCCGAATGTTACTGCCACCACCACTGAAATTTTACTTCAATTTTAGACAAAATTCCAGCCCCGAAACAGCCCCAGAACAGTCCCCGAACTGCCCCAAACAGCCGGACAAAAACTGGACTATTTTGGACTCGATTCGCGCCCAACGCACTGCAGAAACAGCCCTTGAAATGCATGAAATATGGTTGTGTATTGGTTCTGATTTTTCACTTGAAAACAGCCCCAACACAGCCCCATAACACCACAAAATGTTCCCAAAAAAACTGGATTAAAACGAAACCAAACCGAGTTCCGTTTCACCAAGTAAAGAGGCGGCAGTGAGTACAACAAAGCCTCACTGCCGAGTACAACAAGAATGAGATGAATATGATGATTTGTTCGACACCAAAAAGTCTTCCGAACTATATCTCGTTACCAATGGAAACTTGTGTGGGCAAGACTCACAAAATAATCCCTAAACTATTTAGAGATTAAATCACACTTGGTATTTGTTTTTAATTTCTTCTTGTTCTATCTTTTGGTTTGTCTCAACTTTTGAGAGAGAATGAAGAAGAAGAAGATGAAGGCTAGGGTTAGAATGAAAGACTTCTCAAAAAGAAAAAATAAAATTCTTTTTTATACTTAGGGTTTATTATTTCCAAAATAAAGAAAACCCTTCCCCTTTTCCCCCTCCAAATTTTCGGTCATGGCATAATTTTTTATTAATTTTTTTAACAACAACAAAAAGATTAATGCCATTATAGATTTGTAACTTCCAAAATTAAATCAAGGGTTTCCAAAACCCAATAATTGAAAATTACAACTTTAGCCTTTCATTAAATTATACCTTACATAATTTAATAACATGTGTTTAAATATCATATATTTAAAAAAACCATATATTAACTTTTAATATAAAGTTTCAAGCGTGAAAAAATAATATTATTAATCATATTAATAATATTTATACCTTTGTGAGTATATAATTGGATATGCAATTATACTAAATCCGCTATAGTTGTAGGCATTGCATTTTTGCATGTGAAACCCGATGATGAGTCTCAGTTAGAGGCACTACCTTTTTAGCTAAGGATATTGCGGGAAACGGAGGTCGAAAGGGGAAATTCAGAATAAGTACGTCATCAGATTCATGTCGCAAGTTCACTGTCTTCGTTAGTGCTGCGTTCGTTACTTCATTCGAACGTCAAACAGATTGGGGGCGTTCGTGCAGCGTTCGAAGGGGCGTTCGAACGGCGTCGATATTTCTGGTTTTGCTGCTAGCCTCACACCCCAGCCCAATTAGCCCACCAAAGCCTATAAAACACATCCAAATTAAATTAAATCTTAATTAAATTAAACATTGAATTAAATAAATATTTAAACCATTTACCAATTAAATAAAACATAATATAATCATACCTAATTAAGACAAATCAAATATATTAACTTCCTAACTAAACAAAATCACATACTAAATTAAAAAGATGTATTGCCTAATTAAAATCAATTATAACAAATTAAAGATATTGACTTCCTAATCTAAACCAAATTTGTCCCCCCTCAATCTAATCCTTCCGTTGTTGAATACCAAATCAAATCCTCCTTTTAATGCCAAAATCCCTTCCTTGTGAGACAAGGAGTAGCCCTAGCCATTCTCTATATAAACAACCCCTAACCAAGACATGCACTCCCCTAGCTCATACACAAGACTTACACGCAAGTCACAACAAAAAAAAGCCTTAGCCACTCACGGCAATAGCAATTAGAAGAACACAAACAATTCTCTTCATCTCCTCCACTCCATAACCGAAAACAGCAGCCCCTTAAACCTCCACACATCACCGAAAAAATATACCCCCAAACAGCAGTCCAAACACGCTCCAAACAGCCGCTAAAGTACCCCCAAACAGCAGCCCATTTTCCCCCGAAAACAGCAGCAAAATCCTCTCAAAACATTCCCTAAAAACCTTAAAGCAGTAACATAAAAACAGCAACCAAACCCCCCTAAAAAACGCAAAAATAGTCCACTAATAGACTTGAAACATTGAGCAGAATTCAGAGAAAACAGGAGCAAAACGGAGACCAAACAGCAGCAAAATGGAGCAAAAACAGTAGCTTGAACAGCAAAACAGTGAGCTAAGACGCTAAACCAGTGATCCGGAAGAGTAAGGAGCTTTTACCCATTCCGATCTCCGCGAAACGCAAGTCCAAAGATGACTTAAAAGGTTAGACCTGAGGGTACTTTTCACACTCATCTTTATTTAATTTTTTGTTATTTTGATTGTATTTTAATTATTTGTTGAATCTTGTTTGTGTATGATGTGTGTTGTGGGTATTGGATGAATGGAAAAGTGTCGTCTCTTGTGGTATATAGGATGGAAACCCAGACGTAAATTCTGTAGCCGAATCCGAATGGACGGTAGTGCGGTCTGTACTTGGGATACAACTCCACGTACCGCTTGTGTAAACGGCACCTTCTTTTGTTTTGTGTTGCTTTGGTTTATTTATTTTTCGTCACTTGAATTCTGCATGTTGCTTATTTATACATGATTCAATCGAGCGCATGGGCTTAGTAAGTGCGATGAAAGGTCCCCTATTTGGAGGGGTTAAAACCCTTTACCACGATACTTTGCCGCGCCAGTTGATTTGTGTTCGGTTGAATGCAAGATATGTTCAATCGGGCATACTAAGCTTGATAGTATTGTTTTTAAATTCTTTGTATGCATGATTCAATCGAGCGCATGGGCTTAGTAAGTGCAATGAAAGATCCCCTATGGGGAGGGGTTAAAGCCCTTTACCACGATGCTTTGCCGCTCTGGTTGACGTGTGTTCGGTTGAATGCAAGATACGTTCAATCGGGCATACTAAGTTTGATATTATTGTTTTTAATTCTTTGTATGCATGATTCAATCGAGCGCATGGGCTTAGTAAGTGCAATGAAAGATCCCCTATGGGGAGGGGTTAAAGCCCTTTACCACGATGCTTTGCCGCGCCGGTTGATGTGTGTTCGGTTGAATGCAAGATACGTTCAATCGGACATACTGAGCTTGACATTATTGTCTTTATTCTTTTTGTTGCATGCATCAGGTCTGGTTCCGTTCGAACACGTTCTCGAATGTTACACGAACGTGAACCTTCTGTTTACCGTTCGAACGCGTTCTCGAACGCTACGCGAACGCGTATGCACTTTCTTAGTCTTATCACGCATCAGGTCTGGTTCCGTTCGAACGCGTTCTCGAACGCTATACGAACGCGAACCTTCTGTTTAGCGTTCGAACGCATTCTCGAACGCTATGCGAACACGCACACACTTTCTTAATCTTATCATGCATCAGGTCTGGTTCCATTCGAACGCGTTCTCGAATGCTATACGAACGCGAACCTTCTGTTTACCGTTCGAACACGTTTTCAAACGCTACACGAACGCACACCCACTGAACTGAGTCCCTTTTCATCAGATTTCATGCATAGTTTTCCTAGTAGCTATCCCTACGTATGATGAACCTGATTACCCCTCTGTATTACGCAAGATTGTGTTGGTGTCATTCATCTGTATTCCCCACATGTATGAGTACAATGTGTTTAACATATTACAATTCATATACATATGTCATGATAACATTTGAGTATTATTTCTTGTGGTATATCAGATGGAAACCATGACATAAATTCCGTAGCTGATTCCGAATGGACGGTAGTACGGTCTGTACTTGGGATACAATTCCACGTACCACTTGGGAAGGTGCTCACATGTGTGCTTGTGTGGTTAGTATGTGTGCTTGTGTTTTCTTGAATATAATATGCCAATGAAGTTGTATGTTCGTTGCTACTTTGATGTACTTTCAAGCATCCAATCTTAGATGTGAAATATATGTAAATTTAGGCGTAAGTTTTATTTTGTACATGTGAATTTAGAAGCATGATACTCTTGGAAATAAGTGTTACTTAAGCCTTATTAAATTATTACATAAATCCTTTCATTACAAGTGGCATACGTAAAGGACCATTCCGAACCCAACGGTTTGAGGTCTTCCCTTGCGAGGGGTGAGTGCGGCCTTAAATCTCATTTTCCCGGTTCACACCGGGTGGCGACTCCATTATTCTCCGGTTTAGTCCCCCGTGGCTACTCCGTACTCCCGACCGGGCCGCGAGCCCGGGACAGCATGCGTCATCTAGATCCTGTGTTCCCACAGTCTGGCAACTCCACTGGGGATAGAGAATCGGCCCCAAAATATTGTCTTTTGTAATGTTTGGATTTATGTTCTAATTGACTGTGTCTATAGTTGATGAAATTGGGGTTTAATCAAAGGCATTTTAAGGCTAGGTAATTGTTTGGTGTCTTCCTTCATTCACTACCTTTCTAGAAGGAAAAGCTGTGAATGCACCTATATAGCCATCTACTCGTAGCCTATTGTGATGGACTAATTTGGAGGACTCGTTGTTTATTCCTGACACCAAGCGATAAGAGCCTAAGAGGCATTGGTATTTAAGTGAGCCTCGATCCACATTCCCTCTGGGGAATCTACAACGGGAAATCCATTTGACAGTCCGTCACACACCATAGCTATTGGCACGTACCTTAGTGTATAAAAAATGGTGCGCTCACTTGGTCGCTCGAACCCTTGATTGGGGAGACCTAGTTGTGGGCCATCCTTCGCCGATGAGAGCCTTTGTCTACACTCTTGTGAACCCACCCATAGACCGGGGTTGTATGGTTAAAGTAACAATTATTTCCTTGAGTATGAGCTTGTGGACCATCCTCATTTGGATGCAGTTGGACCACTGTCAGAAATGCGGACTTGCTGGGCCATTTAAACTGGGGCGAGTTCGTACCTTATGACCATTGGGCCCAAAGCTTCTGAAATGTTGATGGGCCATTCCGTAGAAGTTATTACTTTATGTTTGCATTATCTCTTTTATGCTTGTGTTTGGGAACATCGTCGTTTGGATCAATTTGGACCATTTGTCATGAGATATGGGCTTGTTGGGCCATTTAAACTGGGACAAGAACGTATTTTATGACGATTGGGCCAAAGGCTTCTAAGTGTTGATGGGCCATTTTGTGATTGTGTTCGGAACATTACCATTTGGATTTAGTTGGGTTCCTTACCATGAGATGTGAACTTGTTGGGCCATTTAAACTGGGACGAGTTCACTCCTTTGACAGTTAGCCAGAAGCTTCTAAAATGATAACGGGCCGATTTGTTTGAAAATTTTAGTTGATTTAGTATGTTATATATGTTACATGCATCTCATGCACCCCATGCATACATACATCATGTTAACCCTTGTGTTCTGAAAGCCATCTTAGATTTCCGTTGGGTTAGGGAAAATGGAAGACTCACCAAAATACTGGGAACAGACATGAGTGAATCAGATATTGAGGTATCCCGTATGGATCAGTTGGAAAACGGTCTCGCCAAGGTCACTGAACAGTTGCAAGCCTTGACTACTGCCATGACAAATATGGCTGTACCCCGTGCTGGGGGAAACTCTGAGAATGTGAGGCGCGAGGAGCCTTTGAATAGGTTGGGGGATGATATCCCCACTTTTGATGATGACATGACAGAGCATGCAACATGCAGAGTGATTGGGTCTCAGGCAGAATTTCAGAAGCTTCGGGATCAGGTTGAGTCAGTTACCTATAAGATGAAGGGTAAGGACGAAGAATTACTAGACTATGAGGCAATGGCTTTTGAGGAACAGTTGCCTACTCAGTTCAAGATGCCGGATATGGCCAAGTTCAATAGGAATGGGGATCCGAGGGTCCACCTCCGACAATATGTGTCAGTTATGAGTTCAGTGGGCCTAACACAGCGCCGAGCTCAGAAGATGTTTGAGATGTCACTCGAGGGGGCACCTGTGGTTTGGTATCATAGCCTTAAGAAGAAGGTTAAGGAAGATTGGAGGGAACTAGCTGATGCTTTTCTGAAGCAGTATGTTACAGACTTAGAAATTGACTTGTCACTCCGTGATTTGGAGAACACTAAGTAGAAGCCAGAGGAAAGTTTCAAAGAGTATGTGGATCGCTGGAGAAGCCAGCTTTTGAAAATGCAGACTCGGCCCTCAGAGAATGACCAAATCAAAATGATCATCAAGGGCACCAAGCCCTCTATTTATAGTAAACTGAGGAGGATGACTTCGATGATTTCTGATTTTCGACAGTTGAGGGAAACTGTCATGGATATTGAGGAAGAAGAGGCTGAAAACAGAAAGTTTTATGGCCAGAATAGAAGAACTTTTGGGGGGCCTTCTGAGACCAAGCCCGCTACTGCCGAGGTCGCTACCGTCAAGAACCGGCATTTCTCTAACCTAGGGAAGCCGTTATCTAAGGTGCTTGAGAAGTTGAAGGGACAAGGACTCCTAAAACCCTTAGAGCCTAAACCACTTCCAGATCCTATACCACCCAACCTTAACCTAAGCTTGTATTGTCACTTCCATCAGAGGAGAGGCCACGAAACTGACAACTGCACCCGCCTTAGGCATGAAATCCAAAACCTCATCGATGCTCACAAAATACCTGACCCAGAAAGAGAACAACCCAACACACACAGAAATCCCCTACCCAACTACATGATCAACTCTGGCCTACCCGAAACCCTTGTCCTCCAAACTCTCAACCACTCAGCTTCATTCATAGGAATAGGGGATGACATCGGTGGAGAACCTTAGGCCAATGAAGAAGGCAATGTTGCGAATGATGAAGTCATCCCTCCTAGTTTATTTGATCATGCATTTTTAATACAGACATTGACTTAGTCTACATGTTCGAATCATTTTTTTAAATGATAATAAAGATGTTATTTCGCTGAATCTCTTCTGCAAAGTGAGTATATTTGAGAAAAATATTCAACCTTGGTACTATGAAATTCAGTGATGTTTAGAACACGGGGAATCTTCGGAAGCAACAACAGTACAGTCAGTTTCAGAAATGAATCAGTATCAGTTTGGGGATGAATCCCAGGGCCGAGGCCCACATCTGCATCAATTTGGGGTTGAGGCCCATATCAGTTTCAGTCTCGGGGATGAGTCCTAGGGGCGAGGCTCATATCAGTATCAGTCTGGGGGCAAGGCCCACATCAGCATCAGTTTCTGTCGGGTTTGGCATTCTGGGGCGAGGCCCACATTAGTTCAGTATTAGTTCTGCCGGGTATAGTACTCTGGGGCGGGGCCCACATCATTATCAGTAATGGTTCGGAAATGGACTATCTCTCATCAGCAACGGTTCGAAAATGGACCACGTTCTTATATCAGTAACGGTTCGGAAGCGGGCCACTCTCATATCAGTAATGGTTCGGAAATGAACTATATCTCATCAGCAACGGTTCAGGAAATGGACTATCTCTCATCAGCAACGGTTCGGAAATGGACCATTATCACATCTCGCCGAAAAGGGCACTCCGAAAATGGAGCACGGTTCGAAATGGACCATCATCTCATCTCGCTGAAAATGACACTCTGAAAATGGAGCACGGTTCGGAAATGGACCAAGGAAGGCCTAACCCATCGGAATATGATACATATACATGCATACATGCATACATATCACATACATGCAATGTTTGTTTTGTGTTCGCAGGTTTGTAGCGACAAAGACCATCTCATCAAATAACGGTTCAAAAATGAGCCACATTCTCGCACATCACGGTTCGGAAATGGACCGCTACCACAACAGACGCCGAAAATGGCACTCCAAAATGGAGCATTCATAGCAAAGGCCGAAAATGGCGTTCCAAAATGGAACACACACAGCAAAGGCCGAAAATGGCGTTCCAAAGTGGAGCACACACAACAAATGCCGAAAATGGTGTTCCAAAATGGAGCACACACAGCAAAGGCCGAAAATGGCGTTCCAAAATGGAGCACACACAGCAAAGGCCGAAAATGGCGTTCCAAAATGGAACACACACAGCAAAGGCCGAAAATGGCGTTCCAAAATGGAGCACACACAACAAATGTCGGAAATGGCGCTCCAAAATGGAGTACACACACAAAAGATGCCGAAAATGGCGCTCTAAAAATGGAGCACGGTCCGGGAATGAACCAAGGGTCGCATCACCTCACCACCAAATCAACTCAACTCAACACATGGTAAGTCAAGTGGCAGCTGGCGAGCCAGGTAAGTGAAAATGCATTGCATAACTTTGATAGGATTGTCACTGTTGCACATTACACAAGTCCCATCAAAGTGGGGGCGACTGTAGGCATTGTATTTTTGCATGTGAAACCCGATGATGAGTCTCAGTTGGAGGCACTACCTTTTTAGTTAAGGATATTGCGGGAAACGGAGGTCGGAAGGGGAAATTCAGAATAAGTACGTCATCAGATTCATGTCGCAAGTTCACTGTCTTCGTTAGTGCTGCGTTCGTTACTTCGTTCAAACGTCAAACAGATTGCGGGCGTTCGAAGGGGCGTTCGAACGGCGTCAGTATTTCTGGTTTTGCTGCTAGCCTTACACCCCAGCTCAATTAGCCCACCAAAGCCCATAAAACACATCCCAATTAAATTAAATCTTAATTAAATTAAACATTGAATTAAATAAAATATTTAAACCATTTACCAATTAAATAAAACATAATATAATCATACCTAATAAAGACAAATCAAATATATTAACTTCCTAACTAAATAAAATCACATACTAAATTAAAAAGATGTCATGCCTAATTAAAATCAATTATAACAAATTAAAGATATTGACTTCCTAATCTAAACCAAATTTGTCCCCCCTCAATCTAATCCTTCCGTTGTTGAATACCAAATCAAATCCTCCTTTTAATGCCAAAATCCCTTCCTTGTGAGACAAGGAGTAGCCCTAGCCATTCTCTATATAAACAACCCCTAACCAAGATATGCACTCCCCTAGCTCATACACAAGACTTACACGCAAGTCACAACAAAAAAAATCCCTAGCCACTCACGACAATAGCAATAAGAAGAACACAAACAATTCTCTTCATCTCCTCCACTCCATAACCGAAAATAGCAACCCCCCTAAACCTCCACACATCACCGAAAAATATACCCCCAAACAGCAGCCCAAACACGCTCCAAACAGCTGCTAAAGTACCCCCAAACAGCAGCCCATTTTCCCCCAAAACAGCAGCAAAATCCTCTTAAAACATTCCCTAAAAACCTTAAAGCAGTAACATAAAAACAGCAACCAAACCCCCCTAAAAAACGCAAAAATAGTCCACTAATAGACTTGAAACATTGAGCAGAATTCAGAGAAAACAGGAGCAAAACGGAGACCAAACAGCAGCAAAATGGAGCAAAAACAGTAGCTTGAACAGCAAAACAGTGAGCTAAGACGCTAAACCAGTGAACCGGAAGAGTAAGGAGCTTTTACCCCTTCCGATCTCCGCGAAACGCAAGTCCAAAGACGACTTAAAAGGTTAGACCTGAGGGTACTTTTCACACTCATCTTTATTTGATTTTTTGTTATTTTGATTGTATTTTAATTATTTATTGAATCTTGTTTGTGTATGATGTGTGTTGTGGGTATTGGATGAATGGAAAAGTGTCGTCTCTTGTGGTATATAGGATGGAAACCCAGACGTAAATTCCGTAGCCGAATCCGAATGGACGGTAGTACGGTCTGTACTTGGGATACAACTCCACGTACCGCTTGAGTAAACAGCACCTTCTTTTATTTTTTGTTGCTTTGGTTTATTTATTTTTCGTCACTTGAATTATGCATGTTGCTTATTTATGCATGATTCAATCGAGCGCATGGGCTTAGTAAGTGCGATGAAAGGTCCCCTATTTGGAGGGGTTAAAACCCTTTACCACGATGCTTTGCCGCGCCGGTTGATGTGTGTTCGGTTGAATGCAAGATATGTTCAATCGTGCATACTAAGCTTGATAGTATTGTTTTTAATTCTTTGTATGCATGATTCAATCGAGCGCATGGGCTTAGTAAGTGCAATGAAAGATCCCCTATGGGGAGGGGTTAAAGCCCTTTACCACGACGCTTTGCCACGCCGGTTGACGTGTGTTTGGTTGAATGCAAGATACGTTCAATCGGGCATACTAAGTTTGATATTATTGTTTTTAATTCTTTGTATGCATGATTCAATTGAGCGCATGGGCTTAGTAAGTGCAATGAAAGATCTCCTATGGGGAGGGGTTAAAGCCCTTTACCACGATGCTTTGCCGCGCCGGTTGATGTGTGTTCGGTTGAATGTAAGATACGTTCAATCGGACATACTGAGCTTGACATTATTGTCTTTATTCTTTGTGTTGCATGCATCAGGTCTGGTTTCGTTCGAACGCGTTCTCGAACGCTACACGAACGCGAACCTTCTATTTACGTTCGAATGCGTTCTCGAATGCGACGCGAACACGCACGCACTTTCTTAGTCTTATCACGCATCAGGTCTGGTTCCGTTCGAACGCATTCTTGAACGCTATACGAACGCGAACCTTCTGTTTACCGTTCGAACGCGTTCTCGAACGCTATGCGAACGCGCACGCACTTTCTTAGTCTTATCATGCATCAGGTCTGGTTCCGTTCGAACGCGTTCTCAAATGCTATACGAACGCGAACCTTCTGTTTACCGTTCGAACACGTTTTCAAACGCTACACGAACGCACAGCCACTGAACTGAGTCCCTTTTCATCAGATTTCATGCATAGTTTTCCTAGTAGTTATCCCTACGTATGATGAACCTGATTACCCCTCTGTTTTACGCAAGATTGGGTTGGTGTCATTCATCTGTATTCCCCACATGTATGAGTACAATGTGTTTAACATATTACAATTCATATACCTATGTCATGATAACATTTGAGTATTATTTCTTGTGGTATATCGGATGGGAACCCATACATAAATTCCGTAGCCGATTCTGAATGGACGGTAGTACCGTCTGTACTTGGGATACAATTCCACGTACCACTTGGGAATGTGCTCACATGTGTGCTTGTGTGGTTAGTATGTGTGCTTGTGTTTTCTTGAATATAATATGCCAATGAAGTTGTATGTTCGTCGCTACTTTGATGTACTTTCAAGCATCCAATCTTAGATGTGAAATATATGTAAATTTAGGTGTAAGTTTTATTTTGTACATGTGAATTTAGAAGCATGATACTCTTGGAAATAAGTGTTACTTAAGCCTTATTAAATTATTACATAAATCCTTTCATTACAAGTGGCATAAGTAAAGGACCATTCCGAACCCAACGGTTTGAGGTCTTCCCTTGCGAGGGGTGAGTGCGGCCTTAAATCTCACTTTCCCGATTCACACCGGGTGGCGAATCCATTATTCTCCGGTTTAGTCCCCTGTGGGTACTCCGTACTCCCGACCGGGCCGCGAGCCCGGGACAGCATGCATCCTCCAGATCCTGTGTTCCCACAATAGTATATCCAGCTAGCATGGGGACCAAATGGACCTACGGTTCCGAGCTCTAATAATTTTGAAATATTAATTAAGCTCTTAATTAAATATTCTGAATTATTATCTCCGGATTATTCCACTAAAAACCTGAAGTTGCACTCTCGTTGCCGCATATGATATATTAAGCCAAACCAAGTCGGTGTCCTCCGATATAATCATTACATACGAATTGACCCTTCACGAGTATCTTGTAATTAGAGTCGGTTCATAAAGTCTGTTATATCCCTTTTTATTATTTATACCTTAAGTACCATTGATTCTCTAATGAACGATTTATTCATAATCATTATGAATTTTAATCTTTCTATTCGTAATAGAAAGACTTGAGCCCTCAAACCGTTCAAGTACCAAATCAACCCTTAAGAAAGATACTCCTCTACTTCTCGCAAGAAGGAGTGAACTCCATATCTATATAAAACGTTCCCAGCTACACAAGAAACCATGGCCCTAAAGTACGTAGCTATTGGTCGGGACTGCTACACCAACCTCACCTTTGTAAATCAAAGGACATAGCCTGTCATGCAGGAGTTTGAAGTACACTCAGGATTAAGATCAATCCATATATGACCATATAGTAGATTAAAATGACTTTATTTTTTTAACGGATATTATAAGAATATCATTTTCATCCGGGTCCAGTCATATATGATCACATAATACAAGGTGCCTTCATTCTCATGTCTCTACATGGACGATCCCGAATCAAGGTCGCCATACAAATATAGAGTGGACCACAGCTATAGATAAACCACAAACAAAGTACCTTTGTTTGCTCTCTATGGACTATTTAAGATTACTAACTTTAGACTTAAATCATCTTGTGTATGACACTTATACACTAAGTCTGAAGGCACATAAGTAATCTAGGGTATTGAAGATAATTTATAATATGCAAAAATTAAACAAACACTTTGATAAATGAATAATTCATCATTTTATTTCAAAACATACAAAACCGTTTACATTACATGCAGCTCTAGGGCATACATCCCAACAATAACAGTCATATAAAACAATTTTATATCAATTAGAGAGATCTAAGACAACTGTTCCAATGGCTTTGACATCCAAAGTCTCTTCATTGTCAACTCTAACCTGGATCTCCCCTCTGTTAAGCATTCTTTTAACCTTTATGTCTTGTATGGAATTACAAATAGAGTGAGACTGTCAGTGTATAACACCCAAGCACTATTTGCATCTAAGACTAATGAGATGTCAATAATAGGAAAAATAGAAAGTGTATCTGAGGGCCCTTCTTTTCCTTTCAGCTCTGGACAGTCACGTTCCAGTGTCCAGACTTCTTGCAATGTAGACACGTATCATGAGCTATGTGAGGTCTTATAGTTTTAAACTTTGTGAGTTTCTTGGAGTTCTTCTTCGATATTTTCTTCCTTCATTTTTTAACCTTCTTGGAATTCCTAGAAGTCTTTAAAGATCTTGCTCCACCATGGAGGTATAAAATGTGTCTTTCTTCAAATCATGCTCTGTCGTGCGTAATATGTTATGAAATTCTTCATAACTGGCTTGCATCGAATGCATATGGATTTTTAATAGAAATTTAGCGTAAGTACCAGGAAAAGAAGATATAATCATATTTCGGCCTACCTGTTCATCAATCATAAAACATTGTCATTCCAAATATCGAATCTGGTCGATCATGTTCAAAAAATGAATGTTAACTACTTCTCCATCCTTGATCATAACATAGAATAATTCCTTAGATCTTCGACATATTTAAATTTCTTGATTTGCTTCGAATAACTCATTGAGTGTTCTCATAATGCTCCAAGCATCATGTACTTCTATGTATTGTCTAAGAGAATCTGAAACCATCGATCCTAAAATGTAAAATTTCACACTCAGGTTATGTTACACTCGTAAATCTTGATGACTATTACACTATGGAATATATGATACATGATGTAAGTCATTTTCAAGCATGTACGTCCTAACGAAATTACATTTCGGGAATTCGATAATTCCTCGTAGTTTCGATACGGAATTTAACCAAGAATGTAACTCAAACAACCTTTAGTATCTGGGACATAACATTTTCGTACAATCTCAGATTTTTATAAACCTTATATATCATCGGAAAGCTAAGACCAAGACCTACAACTTCCACGTTGGATATTTTTCCAAATGTGAATCAGAAATAAATCAAAAATTGAGATTTCGGTGGCGGATATAGTAATTACGATAATGACCTAGATTTGGGGTGGTGTGGCACCATCTCAATCACTAATTTCATTACACAAAAATAATCCATTACCTATATAAAGGACACTAATCATTCATCTCATTCAAAGGAAAAAAATATAAGCTAGGGCAAGAGAGCTTTCAAAAAATTTTCTTCTTCCTCATGCAAACTTTGATGAAAGAGTGATGATTCTCAAGTTCCAAGCACACAAAAGTAAACTTCTAACTCTTTTTCTCTCGTTAAATTTCAGTTTTGGGCAAAGAAATCAAATGCCCCAAATTCACACCATGCATGCCATAGAGTTGGAATTTTCTTAATTGACATTAAAAGCATTATTAGCATGCATTTTGAGAAGTCTCTTGATGGTTTTAGCATGGAATAAAGCTTTTATATGTATAAATGTGTTGGGAAATTATTTTTGAGACTTGATGATATTAGATAATAAATGTGTTTGGGTTGATGATATGAGATGAGTTTTGATATACATCATCTAGTGATATACGTCAGTCGAGCGTCGTGATGCGTAGCAAGAAGATGGTCTCTGTTTCAGTTCTGCCATGGGGGCGTCGCAACACCAATAGGCCAGCGTCATGACTCAGAAACAGAGGAAGCTCTCTGCCTCATGAGCGTCGCGATGCCAATGGACCAGAGTCGCGATGCGCGACCAATTTCCAAAATCAGATTTAACACTTCTAATCTCATCATAGAATGTTAGAGGCCACCCTAAATGTCTCATATCGGTGTACCTACACGTATTACATCATGGAACAAACATCATACGTTATCAAGTGATAAAAGTTCTGAATCATATTTCACGATTTACATCATAACTAAGTTTATCAATTATAGATCATCGCAGGAATTGCGACTTCCTTCAGCGAAATAAAGTAATGCTAGCCAGATCCTAAGATCAGTGAGTGGACTGATGAGCGGAAAATATATCACTATTTACCGCCCATTTGACCTAATATATTGTATGGTTTCTCGGGTTTTATGAATATTTTGATGTGTTTTTGTGTGTTTTGCAGATAAATAAAGTTTCGGGACTCAATGGAATCAACTTGGGGCTAAAACGATGAAAAATGGACAAAAGGGAAAAAATGTAAATTCACGCGTCGCGATGTGCAAGCTCTCTACGTCACGACGTGTCATAAATACTATGCTATCGACACTCGTCATTGACACATCATCGCCATGTTATTAATTGCGTCATCATTACGTTAGCACAATAATTCAGTCTGCCAACACGCGTCATTCTTTACGTCAATATGACGTCAGCGTCGCGATGCCAAGCCTTCACGTGTCGCGACTCCAAGCCAATAATTCAACTACCGACAACCGCGTGCCATGTGTCATCATCTCATCAAAGTCGCGTGCCATGTGTCATTTATCGACGGGCATCGTGACGTGCAAAGCCATCTGCGTCGTGACATACAAGGCCGAAATTTACCTATAAATTGAAGTTGATTTCATTTTCCAAATTCATACTTTCCTTAAGTTTTCTAATAAGGAACTGAGGATTGTATCTTGTTTGTATATATTTATATATATATTTTTATTTTTAGTAGTAGTAAATATATTTTTCTTAAGGTTCCTAATAAAGGTCTAAGGATTTTATCTTGTGTGTTTAATTTTAGTATTTTAATTATGTATTTTATTTCTAGTAGTAATAGTAGTTTATTTACTTTATATTTCTTTTATGTTTTGTAGTTAATTTCTGCTGGGGGAAGGGTGAAACTTTTATTATGATTATTTAGATTAATCTCCCTTAAATTATAATATATAAATTATCTTAAAACCTGACTTAATTGGATACCGCCTTTATGGTCGGTTGGAATTAATTATCAAATGACTTAATTAGGATACAGCCTATCTGGTCGGTTGGTAATATAATGCAAATTTATATATTATAATAAGGGAGATTTCTAGATTTGAAATAGCAAAGGTGGATCCCCAAACCCAACACTTTATTTTTAATCTAGGGAAGTGATGAAGCAAAATATTCACGATTTTAATAATTGATTTTCTTTATATTATGAGTAATACTTTAGGCTTGTTTATTGAATCATAAGCTTAATGCTTCTTGTTGCTTGATCACCAGTAAGATTGATGTGGTAAACTTAAAATGAACTTGGAAAAGAGATTTTAGGTTTCAGCCTTAGATTCAATAGCTAACGATATCACCTTAGGGTAGATATCCCTAAAGTAGATTTTCTTCCAGAATAGACATATACCTGTCGGGCGATGGTAGCCACAATTGGAACTTGAACTTAATGAATTCGAGTAACTTGGTTAACATAGGAATATAGTTAATTGGGTTACTTTGGGTGTTTGCATCTGACCATCGAAAGAGGCTTTTGTATATTATCGTGTTCCAGGTTAACAAACTAATTTATTACACATATATAAGAGAATCAATTCATCATTAGAATAATATTATGTGGAATCACAACCCTAGATGTTTATTTTCTTTATTATTAATTTCCTTTGTTTTATTTTGTATTTTTATTTATTTAGCAATTCCACATTCAACCAACCAATCAAGTAATCATTCCCTTCTCATCCTAATTAGATACTTGTAAATAAATAGAATCAATAATTATTAACAACAGTAGAATTTAAGTCCTCGTGGGATCGATATTTTTATACTACTTGAGCGATATGTGCGCTTGCATTACGTGTGTGATTTCACTGATCAAGTTCTTGGCGCCGTTGCCGAAGACTTATTTTTCTTGCGTTATTAATTTTAAAGCTATCTATTTTACTTGTATCTAATTTTCTGTACTTTTATTTGTAATTTTTTTTTATCTCTTTCTTTTATTTTCAGGTGGTTGAAAATGGATCACTATTGGGCGATGGAAGCATTACGAACTTTAAGAGGTGAAAATACACCTCAAATTAGGGAGCAGCAGTCCGGTTTTTTTAGGCTTGTTGTCCAGCCCAACAACTATCCATGGATGTCAGAGCCATTCAACACAACATTCGCTCAACCATTTCAGAACACAATGATCAGATGTGAGATATGTGATGGTAACCACCCTAGCGATCATTGCACGTACAACTACAATTCAGGGTGGCAGAACTATTAGAATCCCTCATGGTATGATGAACCAATATATTTCACTGAACAATATTCTTCATCTTATACACCATCAACCTACGATCTTCATCAAGAACCAGAACCATCAGAGGAAGATCAGGTGATTGACATGCTCAAAGATTGGCTCAAGAAACAAGATGAAAAGTTGGATGCAATTGCTGACATGTTTCAGAGTCAAATAGAAACCATTCACAGTCAAACAACATCCATACAAAGAAAAACCCACCTCAGTTGTAACTTGGTACATACATGGAATTGACGGACACAAATACCGTGTGCACACAGTTCAAGACTAGGGATGACAGATGCCCCTAGATCCTAGATTCAGAGTCAGGATGGTGGCATAGATATGCACCCCGACTCTAGATTTGTGGCTTGGGGGACGATGAGATGTAACGTCCCAAGACCACCAGATATTGGCGTACTAGGGGACGCCCCCAAGTGCCAGATTTTGCATATGGGGGGACAACGAGACGTAGTGCCCCCATGCACCAGATTTCTCCACATATTTCTGAGACAGAGTTTTCAGAAACTGATTTCCAAAGCTATGATTTTCAGAAATGATAAATTTTATAAAAGCGTTTTCATGAGAATAAACTTTTACAGAAAAGCATCAGAGTTTTACATATAGAACAAAGTTTTCGGAAATGTTTTACAGAAAAAGATATGTTTTCAGATAAGAAAAGAGATTTCAGAAAAGACAGCTTTCTTAAGACGATATCAACTTTAGAACCATGGATTCTCACAATGCATTGTAGTTCTGTTTTAAATTGTCCACTCACTAGGTCGTTCAAACGATCTAACCCCCCATCCCAATGTTTTCTGTTGTGCAGGTTTATCCAGAGGACGAGCTCGGGAGGATGGATACAGATAGCAGTCACTAGGGTGTTCAGTCCACCGGTTGAGTACATAAGTTCAGCATAGTCATTGTTAAGTAAAAGTTGCATGACATACATTGTATAGTATCAGTCATTGATTGTGTCCAATATCAGAGTTGTAATGTAATGTTATATTGTGTACATTGTATGAGTACTTGAGATGCATTTCCATGATTATTGAGTTGGGCAATGCTCTCTATACGTGAGTTTATGTTTGTAATGAGTTTAAAAAAATTGATCATAGTTAGATGATCGAAGGCTCAAGGGGATATGACTACTTATTCCCTGCTGGTAACATCTCCTGGAGAGGGATGTTACAGGTTAGCATCCTTCCATTTTTCAAATGTCTACCGCTCTTCGAGTGTGGAATCAAGATCGAATTTGACATACAATGGATTAAGCGTCACATAGCTCAATCGCTCTGAATCCAAGACAAGACGGATGTTCATTTCCCACTCAAAATAGTTCATGGCTCCTTTCAATTTATTAGAATCCAACAATCGCGCTAATGGATTTGCAGCAGCCATCTACAAGACAACAAGTAAACACTAGCAGAATATTTTCATTTCAATATAAAAACACAAATACGATTATGAATTTTAAATCTATTAGTGTCATTCCACTACTTTATGTAATTCCACAATCTCCCTTAATAGAAAAAAAGAAATTTGACAATCAAAATTTCATAGCGGGAAAATGGATCCCATGACATTTACTCCAGCATCATAATAATGACGGTATTGGTTTTCATTAACTCATTAGGTAGACCTCAAAGGTCAATCATATCCATGAAACTCCTAAGTTTGGTCCCGAACCATTTCTTATCCTCACAATAATGACAGTATTTAATTAAGACATGTTCCATGTGTATACTTATCAATGTGCACTAATGAGCTTCGTAAGTATACACTCATAATAATGACAGTATTGGGTGACTACGTCAACTTATCACTCTACATCTAATATTTTACCGAAGCGACCTAAGTTTCGACCACTTATACCTTCACAATAATGACGGTATTGGGTATAAGTAATAAGAACTCAGTCATCTCTGTATTGACAAGACGAACCTTCCAATAATGTTCCAATATTATTGATATCACTTAAAATAAAGTAATCACCTGATTATGGAAGATTTATGATAATTAAGTCATTAACATGTTATGGTCAAACTAAAAAATTTAATTTAAAACATGCAATAGATATCTAATATAACTTATGCATAATTAAATTAAAATTATAGAGACATAGATTCAAATATATGTCAAACATGTAACAACATGATTTTCTATTTAAAATGTGTTGTGTGGTTAAGACCTGCTCTGATACCATTTTTGTTAGGGCAGATGTGGAATCTTTAGGGTCAGATTGGTGCCCCACACAGCGAAAATGAGTCTAACCCATCGATATTGAGCATGAGAGTATTTTTAAATAATAAAATGGAATACTATATTCCATTACGTGTTCATAGGAAAAATTTGGGGACAAATTGGAGTCCGGAAGCTGAGAAACGAAAGAAAATAAATTTCAGCGAATATAGCCGCATTGCCAGTATAGTTCGCGTGCGCACTGTGCGCTACAGTGCGCGTGCACTGTAGTGCTGGTGATGTGCGCAAGCCTGCCATTTTTTTTAATTTCATTTGTTTCAAGTCATCAGCTCTCTGAAACTAGAGAGCTAATGCAAATTGGTTTTTTCACCCAGTTAACTTTCAACCTTCCCTAAACACTTCCGAACACCCAATATTTATTTTTAACATCAAAACCAACAAAAAAAACATGTTATAAAATAAACATAAATGTATTTTAAATACATATATGTATTACTTTGAATCAAAATACCAACCAAATTAAAATCCCACAAAAAGTGACCCATGAACAATTCTAGGTTACTTAAAGGTGATCAAGTGATTCTAGAATACTAGTCATAACTCCAAACTTTCATCTAGAGTTCCAAACTCTAATTTTATGTTTTATATCCAACATGAACATATTTGACTCAATCACAAGCATATTAGGTTTATGTTTAAAAAGCATCTATACGCAATTTATTAACCTAATTTCAACTTCAAGCTATGTGATTACGCATCCAATACATAATATATCACTATATATTTCACGAATGATAACAACTCACTAATGAAAAATATAGCTTTAGAGAAGATCAAACTTACCTAGCAAGCTTGATTCCAAGATCCAATCTTCTTCTCCTTGTTGAAAATGTAGAGAACTTCCAAAGCTTCTTTCAAAAATACTTTCTTTAGGTTAATTTTTCTTATATTTTGCCTTATGCTTGCTTTATCAAAAACTTGCTTAAGCTTTCATTTTATAGTCAAGCTTATGTATTTTTTAATTAATAAAAACTATAATCAACTTTTAGGTGGGCTTAATGTAATTTGTCCATGTTGGGAAGCGGCCGCGAGTGCGCAGCAGAAAATCAAGAAAAATAATTATGATGCCGCTATCCCTTTGCCCAAGACCCATTTGTTTTGATTATTCTACAAGCCTAGGCATGTTACTATATATTCTAAGCATAAAAACGCATAAAACATGCAAAGAACATAAACCTAAACATGCTAACTATCATAAGAACTCTAATTAAAATAAAGAAAGAAAAAGACTTACTTGAACAGAAGACTCCTCCAGTCCTCCCTCCAATCTACAAGCTTTTCTCGAACTCAGCAAGTTCTTCCACGTTCCAAAGAGCCACCCAAGTGTGTGGCCTCCAAAAGTGCACACACCAAAGCCAAAACTCAATGGCAAGACTACGCCTTGAGTGCACGGGTATCTTGCCCTTGGTTCTAGCGTAGGCAAATACCTCAAAACTTTTAACTCGAGGTTCATCTAGTCAATTAGACTTAAGGATCCTCAAAATCAGTGGCTTACTCTTAAACTTTAGAGTTTCTCACTTATATAAACCCAAGATATGAAATGTTTGGTGCAAAACTTTGTGAAGAATTCTTTGGGTTTATATAAGTGCTCCAAAGACAACAAAGTTAATTAAGAATCCGATGTGGGATAAATGCTAATTTAATCTTAGCTATTGGATCTTAATTTAGTGGTTTAATGAGATTATAAAACCCTAATAAGAGTTTGGGCCGAATTGGAATTCAAAATAAATAACAAATAAATTTTTTTTACTATTCACGTTACTATTTATTTATTTATTTATTCCAATTCCCAAAGTGCCCCTATCGTCATTCACCAATCCCTAAGCCACTATGGAACCTCATAAATGATCTGTTCAATAATTAAACACATTGAACCATATATGAACAATTCCTACAGCAATCATATATGTTGTTAAATTTGTACTGTGCACTGTTAACCATTGATTTCGACTTTGTTGTGTGTGACCTTTTGGGTTCCCCTCAAGTTGGACATGAAATGAATCGTGATAATTTAATCAAACATAAATTATCCTCCGATTAGATGGTCGTTCGATTTCAATGACCAAGGTTGACATCTAGCAACATGCCAAGGCCCCCAAATGAGAAGGAAATATATATATACCCATTATGTATGCGATTTATATATGATACGGTCCCTCGCCTCACTGTATCCCCGCCGTTTGACCTAGGGTATGGAACGTGTCTACCCTTATAGTCAAATATATGATGTTGATAGTGTCATGAATCGTGCTAACCAAATAATCTCACATGATTCTTCCGCTGCGGCCACAGTCTCAAGTATTGATCACACATATCAACCCGCGAATTGGTATTTTCCAGGTGAATATAATGTTTATGCGTCATTTAATGTTTCTGATCTTTCTTTGTTTGATGCAGATTCGAGGTCGAATCCTTTCGAGAAGATGGGGAATGATGAGGCCCAGGATGCAACCCATGATGGACACGGATGGACCACCACAGTGCATGTTCCAGAAGGTCCAATCACGAGGTCTCGAGCTAAGAAGATCCATGAAGCTATGCATGGATTCATATAGAAGATTGTATCTGACTATTCCCGCACTTCTACTACATTGAGTATGGGCTTGAAGCTGGACGAACCCAAGATGGTGATTATTATTCAGGCCGTGGAGCAATGAGATACTTAGGCCTATTTTATTATAGTTATTTGACAATTGTTATTACTTTATTTAAGGCTTGACATTTATTTTATTTCGGCCCTTTATTTATGTTTGAATGTTTCTTCTTTAGATAATTATTTTATGTTTGAGAATTAGGTTAAGCGTGCAAGGGTTTGCACGTGGGGATAACTTATCTTAGTTTTAGGATACACGCATGTTGGCGTTTGGGTAGTTTCGTCTTTTATCCTTTTAGGTTAGGGTTTTGGTTGAAGTTTCCTTATAAAAGGCTAACTTTTTGGTTATGTTTAACAACTCTTTTGAATAAAAATTTATATCAATTCGTGAGCTTGAGGATACCTCAATTTGTTCTCACTAGTTTTGGCTTATCAAAGGTCTGCTAATCCTTTGTGGCGCCCCATTAGCACTCTAGGTCTTTGTTGCTTATTTTTCAGAGGTTTTGAGTTTTTATCCAAACTGTCTTGGTTTTTCTTGGGAACGATTTCAGTCTTGTGTGGGTTTGCTTGGCTAGTTCCAGGCAGGGGAAACTAGGGGCTATTTCGTAATTATGACCAAGGTGAAAATCTTGAAATTAGGGGCTATTTCGTAATTTCCAAAAGTGCAGGGTCATTTTGTAAATTCCAAGAGTATATGGGCTGAAATATAATTTAGCAAAATGTTTGTATTAAATTATAATTTCAGATTTATAGTACCCTAATTTTATTAGGATTGATCAATTTTATTTAATTAAATAAAATAAAGATAATAGTTGTTTATTTATGATGTATTAGAATTCCTATTTTAATAGGATTAAATCTTATCCTATTAATTCTAATTTGATTGGAATTAAAACAACTAAAATCAAAAGGCTATAAAATAAGCCCTTGCCATTAACGTGAGAGACAACAAAAAAATTGAAACAAAATTGAAAAAGAAAAAACAATTTTGCCTTTCACGTGAGAAAGAAAAGAAATAAAAAGAAAATTTCTAATTTTTTTTAAGCAAAATTTCTTTTATTCCCAATATTGCATAAACCCTAAAACAAGTCTCTTTTCTTAAGCTAGCACTAAAGAAAAGACATTCACATAATCTTGGATTTGAGAAATCCAAAATCCTTATCTCTCTGCTTTGTATGGATACCGTTGGAGGCCAAACGTGTGGGTGGCTCCAAGGAATTTACGAGGAACGGTACGAGGATCACTTAAAGGTTTAAGGTACTTTTTTATTTATGTTTCATAAATAAATATTATCATGAAGCATGAAAATTAATAATGATCTTGGATTGAAAATTTATGTTTAAAATTGAAAAATTTTAATTTTCCGCCGCATATTGTATGCTAGATTTCCAACAGTGGTATCAGAGCCTAAATTAATTTGCATGCTTTTGATATGATTTTAAGTATTTTGTTAAGATTGTGTTTAAATTTATGGGGCATGATAAATGTGAGATTAATTGAAATTTGATTTAATTAAGAATTAAATCAGATTAATAAAATTAAAAATATATACACTACTGTGCACTATTCTTCAATTTTGAAGAACACTCATTTTTTACGCTACTACCAGCTAGGGGTGGGCGCGGTTCGGTTTGGTTCGGTTTTTGCTAAAAACCGAACCAAACCATATTTTACGGTTCGGATTTTTTACCTCTCAAACCAAACAATTAAATAACGGTTTGGTTCGGATTGAAAATTTTTTAAACCAACGGTTTACGGATTGGTTTGGTTCGGTTTACGGATTATTATATTTAAAATAAATTTTCATCCACTTAAGTGAAGACAAAAAAAAAACACTAATCTATCCAACAAATAGTATGAAGTGCTAGGGTGTAAGCTGTGACTCCAGGGAACACATGCACTCCATTAAGGATTGAAAAATGAGGCACAATAATTTTTTGTATTTTTTAAAAATTACATTGAATAATGATGCTACCATCGTTCTAATTAAGAGACAAATCCAACATCTTACTTTCAAGAATAATGATGCTACCATAAAATAAAAAATTTAAGAATAAAAGTATTAACATACTAATAAAAAGAAAACATAAAATAAAATTAAAATACAAATACAAATACAATTTTTTTTATAAAAATATATAATTTTTTTAATTATAACGGTTCGGTTCGGTTTAACAGGTGCGGTTCGGATTAGCTAATAAACCGAACCGTAAACCGTTTGGGGTGGGCCAATCCGAACCGAACCGTTAGAAAAAAAACCGTAAATTCGGTCCGATTTGGTTCGGTTTGCGGTTTGGTTCGGTTCGGTCGGTTTTTTTGCCCACCCCTACTACCAGCAGCAGATTATGTTGCTGGTTCAAGCATGACATCAGTGTGACGTCATGCGATGACGTCAGCGCGACGTCTTGCGATGACATCAGCGCGACATCATGTACAGTAAGTACAGTCACTGACGTCAGCATGGCAGATGCTGACGTCAGCGGATGAAACCAATAAAAAAAGGAAAAGTTGCTGATGTCAGCATGACATCAGCAGCCGTATTTGCTTAAATAAAAAAAAAGAGAATATATATAATTAAATGAATTTTAAATAAATTTGATTTACATGAAAATTTAATTTTATTTCAATTAATGTATCCTAATACAATTAAAATTTAAAAAGAAATAAAATTCTAATTGGATTATGAATTTGTTTCTAAAATAAATTTAAATTAAGTAACCTAATAAGATTAGGATACAAATTAAATTTGAATGATTTCTAATTAGATTAAAAATCTAGAATTCAAATTTAAATAGGATACATTTAATCTCAAGTAAAGGAAATTGTTTCTTATTAGTGTAATGATTCTAATTATATAATTTTAATGAAGATTAAAATTATATTCTAATAAGATTAGGATAAAAATATTTAAGTCCCATAAATAATTAAATATAATAAAATAATATCATGCATTTATCCAATAAGATTGAATAATAAAATATTGTGAATACAATTTTAATGGTTCTAATTATATTATAATAAGATTAGGATAAAAATATTTAAGTCCCATAAATAATTAAACATAATAAAACAATATCATACATTTATCCAATAAAATTGGATAATAAAATATTGTGAATATTTTAAAGAAATTGTGATGAATTAAAATACATTAGATGTATAAATTAGAGACCTAATTTAAATAGACTTGGAATTTAGCTGCTTGTTTGATTGATACATGTCTAGCCGGTTCTGTCAAAAGGGCGATAAGAGCCTAAGAAGTTTGGGTTTAAGTGGGACCGTTGTGACCCCTCCACTCTTCTGGGAACCTAACTGGTGCATTCTTTCATTCAAAATGCTTTATTCTAAATTTTAAAATAAATTAAAACTAAAATCTCTCCAAATAATTTAAGTATATAACATTGCCTTTTATTATTATAATCAAAACCAGAACTCTTTGTTATTCTTAGTTACTTGGCCCTCGTCAAGATCAAGTTTAACATCGAATATGTTTAGATTATAAATAATGGTTTGACTTAACCAAAATATTTGATGAGTTGGCCCTCGTCATGATCATTTATTTTGGAGGCAAAGGTTAAGTTTCATATAAGATATGATGACAAGAGTTGTCATGACATGAGTTGTCACGGATCTATGAGTTACTTAACAGATCTCATTTTTGTGGTTACTTATGTTTATTTATTTCCTTAGTTGTGATTGTTTAGTTTCCAATATTTATTTTGTGGCACATATTTCATTTTAATCACACAAAGAGGGAAAGTGTCAAGTGCTTTCATTGCACAAAACGGGCCACATAAAAAGAGAGTGTACAATGTAGGTAGAGAACAAGCAAAGAAATTTGGTGATAAAGAGATAAAAGACAAAGAGGATACTGCATCAGCTATACTTGATGGTGATATGGGTTTCTTTTATGATGAAAGCTTTATAAATTTCACTTGTCATACTAGTGATTGGGTTGTTGACTCGGGTGCTTCATTTCATGTTACTACACATGGTGATTTCTTCACATCCTAGACAATTGGTTATTATGGCTATGTTATGATAGGAAATGAGGATGCATCCAAGATTGTCGACATGTGAGATATATGCTTGGAAACCAATGTTGGCTCTAACTTGTTACTCAATGACGTCAGACATGTTCCGGATATTCACCTTAATTTGATCTCCACAAGGAAGCTTGATGATAATGGTTATTCTAACCAATTTAGTGAAGGAAAATGGATGCCCACCTAAGGCTCATTTGTAATAGCCAAGGGAAAGAAAGTTAATATTTTCTATGTGATAGAAGCCAATATCAAAAAAGAATATGTGAATGTTGCTGTAAATGATGGTGATATTGAGCGTTGGCATTAAAGGCTTGGCCACATTGGTGAGAATGTAGGAAACGTTTTCCTTATGCGCAGCGAAAACGCCTTAGGCTCCAGGATCGACCTTGAAAATTTTATGCCTTCTCCCTTGATGAAACCGAATCCCACCAACACTTGATAACTTCATTTGCTCTTGTTTTGAATGTTTTTCCTTGAGATCCGTTGCTTGGATCTACCACCCGATCTTCCGAGCTATGTCTAGTTACCAACAAACCGAAGTGTAGGCTTCACTCACAAAGTTTATCCTCTAAACTCTTTAGAGAATATTGTTGTATAAATGTTTCTTTTTATTCTTTCAACACTTGAGAGAATTAGAAAAACAATTCTCTCACTATTGTTTTTGGCTTTTGGAAGAATGAATGAAGAAGATGAAGTTTTTACTCACTCTATTTTTCTCTCTTTTCAATACTTGGAAAAATTATGGATTTTTTATTCTTTTACTTTCTTCTCAACACTTAAGAAAATGCTAGATATAAATTCTCTCAATTTTTTGAAAATTTTGAATCTTATTCTCATTCAAAGTCAACAATTGCTTATCAATAATATAACACATATCATTAATATATAAGGCCATACTATAGCATGTGAAGTGGATCAAGATTAGGTCATTAGGTATGACAAAATGATTGGACATTATGGCAAGCCATAATGGTTTGTCTCCATGATAATGCAAATATCATTAATGATATAATTATATCATAATTTACCATTATCAAAATGATGTAATAATTATCTCATAATTATAATTTGATTATCTTATAATCAACGATTTCAAGAAAACATTATATTAAACTTATTTAATATAGTTTTCATTTGTGACAAATTATATTATTAACCTCATTAATAATATATAAATATATATGTGTGAATATATAATTAGACAATTCAATTATATTTGATTTGATACAGTAATCAAATGGACCTACAGTCTCGAGCTCCAATAATCCCAAAATATTAATTAAACTTATTAATTAAATATTCTGAATTATTAACCTCGGGTTATTCCACTAAAAAAATGAAGTTGCACTCTTGTTGCCATAGATGAAAAATATTAGCCGAACAACTTCGATGTCCACCGATATAGTCATTACATACGGATTGGCCCTTCACGAGTATCTCATAATTAGAGTCGGGTCATAAAGACTGTCCCTCTAATTATTTTATACCTTAAGTACCATTAATTCTCTAATGAACAATTTATTCATAATTATTATGAACATTAATCTTTCTATTCGCAATAGAAAGACTTGAACTCTCTAATCGTTCAAGTACCGAATCAATCCTTAAGAAAGATACTCATCTATTTCTTTGTAAGGAGTGAATTCCATATTTATGTAAAACGTTCCCAACTACACACCGAACCATGTCCCCAAAATACGTAGTTATTGGCTGGGACTGTTTCACCAACCTCACCTTAGTAAATCAAATGATATAGCCTGCCATAGAGGAGTTCGTAGTACACTCAAGATTAAGATCAATCGATATATGACCATCTAGTAGATATAATTGAATTTCTTTATTTAACGAATATTATAAGATACTCATTTCTATTTGGGTCCAGTCCTATATGATCACATCATACAAGGTGCCTCCATTCTCATGTCACCATATGAATGATCACGGATCAAGGTCGTCATACAAGTATAGAATGAACCGTATATATAGATAAACCACAAACAAAGTATATGTTTTATTTGCTCTCTATGGACTATTTTAGATTAATAACTTCAGACTTAAATCCTCTTATGCATGACACTCATACACTAAGTCTGAAAGCACATGAGTAATCAAGGATAAACATGATAATTTACAATATAAGATTTAAATCAAATATTTTTTATTAATGAATAATGCATCTTTATTTCAATAAATAATTTTGTTTACAATACATGAAGCTCTAGGGCATACATCCCAACAATATCCCACTTGGACTAGAGAAAATGGGACATGTCATGCAATCTTAAACCCTTTAGGTGAACTTCAAAAACTTTAGCCTATAAGGTTTTTGTAAACGGATCAGCCAAGTTTCCAGTGGATGCAATCTTCGTGACAGAAACGTCTCATCTCTATATTATCTCCTTGATGAGATGATATTTTCTCTCTATATGATTTCTCCTCTTGTGGCTTCTTGGTTCATTGGAATTCACCACTGCACCACTATTATCGCAATAAAGTGTGAGTGGTTTATCCATTTCTTGAATAACTTTAAGATCTCCCAAGAACTTCCGGAGCCAGACTGCTTCGCAAGCTGCTACATATTCAGCCTCCATGGTGGAGTTAGCAATACAAGATTTCCTTATGCTCCTCCACATAATGGCCCCACCACTTAAGATGAACACTGATCCAGATGTTGATTTCCTAGAATCGACATCCGTATGAAAATCAAAGTCAGTATATCCCCCTAGGATCATATCCTCACCAGAATATACAAGCATATAATTTCTCGTTCTCTTAATATACTTGAGAATATGTTTCATAACCACCCAATGATCTAATTCCGGGTTAGACTGAAACCTACTGACTACTCCTACTGTAAAGCAGATGTACGATCTCGTGCATAACATATTATACATGAGACTACCAACTGGTGAGGCATATGAGATATGTATCATTTCCTCAACTCCTTGAGATATCTTAGGAGACTGTTCTTTCGACAAATGAATTCCATGTCTATAAGGAAAATTTCCTTTCTTTGAATTTTACATCCCAAATCGCAAAAGAATATTGTCAATATAGGATGCCTGAGATATTGCTAACAGTCGACTCTTACGATCCCGAATAATCTGGATCCTAAGTACATAACTGGCCTCTCCCAAATCTTTCATTTGGAATTTTATAGCTAGCCAGGTTTTCACGTCTGATAATATCTTTACATCATTCCCATTGAGTAAAATATAATCGACATACAAAACGAGAAAAACCACATTTTCGTCAATTACTCGCTTGTAAACACGAGGCTCATCGACGTTCTACTCAAAATTGTAAGACTTGATCGTGGTATCAAATCTTATGTTCCAAGATCGAGATGCTTGCTTAAGTCTATAAATGGACCTTTACAGCTTGCAAACCTTTTTCTCTCTTGACTTTGGGCTATGAACCCCTCTAGTTGTACCATATAGATACTCTCATTAAGATTGTCATTGAAGAATGCAGTCTTGCATCCATATGCCATATCTCATAGTCATAATATGCGACAATTGAGAGAAGAATATGGACGGATTTGAGTATGGCTACTTGCGAGCAAGTCTCCTCATAGTCGACTCTCTCTTTCTGGGTATAACCTTTGGCTACTAGCCTAGCCTTGAAGGTTTGTACCTTCCCATATGTTCCCCTCTTTCTCTTGTAGATCCACTTGCAACCTATGGATTTTACCCCATCAGGTTGGTCTATATGTTCCCAGACTGAGTTAGAGTATATAGATTCCATCTCGAGGTTCATGAAGCTCTAGGACATACATCCCAACAGAGAAAAGGCTTCAAACTCTTGTCAGAAATAATCTTTTGCCTAGTTTTTTCAGGTATGTCTCTCAAGACTTTTATTCATTGCTTAGCTGGAAAGACACATAGACTAGCTTTTAGAAGTTTTTCACCATCTAGGAATCACAAATCCTTGATTTGGTTCACACTGTTATATGCACGATGCAAACTAAATCAATATGAAGTGCACTTTATTTTATAACCTTTATTGATGATTGTTCTAGAAAATTGTGGGCTTTTGGTTTGAAATCTAAAGACCAGGTGGTTGATATGTTCAAGTTTCTCCATGCTAAAGTTGAGAGAGAGACATGAATGAAGTTGAAATGTGTAATAGTGGATAATGGTTATGAGTACAGAGGACCATTTGAGCAGTATTGCAGATCCACTAGAATTAGACTTGAGAAGGTTGTACCAAAAACTCTACAACAGAAATGGGGTAGCAGAAAGGATGAATAAAACCATTGAAGAAAGAATCAAGTGTATGATATTTTCTCACGTGGTGAAGATGTTTTCTATCCGATCTGTTTTGGGTATAGTAACTAGCATGAATTTAGAGATTGAATAACTTGATGTAAAAATAGCTTTCTTACATGGTGACTCGAATGAGGAAATATATATGGAGCAACCTGAAGGATTCAATGTCAAAGGCAAAGAGGAATTTTTGTGTAAGTTGAAGAAACTTTAGTATGGGCTGAAACATGCACATAGTTAGTGGTACAAGAAGTTTGATTCTTCCATGAAGAATCATGGTTTCAGTAGGACTACATCTGATCACTGTGTTTTTATGAAAACATTTGGTGAAAATGATTTATCATTCTTTTGCTTTATGCGGATGATATGTTGATTATTGGCCAGGATGCTAGTAAGATTGATAATCTGAAAAGAGAGCTTAGCAAGTCTTTTGCTATGAAAGACTTAAATGTTGGACAATTATGACCCATAGCATCACAATTTGTAAAAGACATTGTGTTTTTGTACAAATTAACTATGTGACAAAAGGAAATTGCTATTTTATCATTATTGTAATTGGATTACTTCGATATATATAATGATAAAAGTCCATATGGTTAAATTGGATTAATAAGATATGAGACGATATTAATCCATGAACGGTTTAATCATAAAATATCCTTAGTCGTAGTATTATCGAGACTGGACATCGATAATGCGGAATAGACTAGTATTGCAATTGTGCGCGTTATGGAAGCTTAACGAGATAGTTCTCATATATTTAGGTATTGGATACTTATGCAAGTGTAATAAGAGGTTCTGTTAGCCGTTGAACCGAGAATAGTTTCGCTCTGGATATACCCCCTCGGAATCCCATTTGTAGTATGACTATGTGTCTATGAGAATCCGAATCAGGGTAGATGTATGTGATCTTTAACCTGAGACTTGCATCGCTATTACTTGCGACAATCAGTTTACTTTTGTATTAGTCGTCTGGAGCTTTAACAGGTTCTGTGTACGCCTTTATTGGGTTTACTGAGAATCGTAGTGTATTGGATGTGATGTCAATATGGGAGTAATACTTCAGTCATATGGAGATGATGGTCACAGAGGATACGAAACTAGTACTCTTAAATGCTGTAGCTATCGGGATAATATGACTAGGTCATGACTATCTGATTACAGAGACTAGTTACGCGGGATCCGATATATGCTTCGTACGGGGCAGACACACAGCCAGCCTTAGGCCTAGCATGTGACATATGATACCCGATCGTATTACACATTAGATAGTATTACTATGTCTGATACAGATAATATTCCTCGGTGGATATTTCTGGAGAATTGGGTAGGCACGATGCTTTGCTAGAAGCCAACCGTGTCTTGTAAATCGGTGAGAACGTGGTACGGGGTACGCACGTGTTCAGATAGTCCGACAACCGTATCTACTGCCAACATATCCAGGAATCTCTTGGGTCACTTCCCAAGGATTCACCAATGACATTTGACTCGAATAGAATTAATCTGGGATTAATTATGAGAGAGAAAATTAATCTGGGATTAATTGCGGCAAGAATTAATCTGAGATTAATTTCGTATAGAAGAGAGAACGCAATTAATTTAGAATTAATCGATAAAATAAATTTAATTGTTAAATTGGATTTTTCTATTTAATTTATTTATTTGGGCTAAAATAATATATCAGATATATTAATTGAAATTGGATTTCAATAAGAAATTAAAATTGGATTTTAATTCGGGCGAACGAATTAATTTGGAATTAATTCATAAGCGATTATCGTAATAATTTTGCTAGGCATAATTATTTAATTAAATTGGATTTAATTATGCAGCGATGGAAAATTCGTTTAATTCGGAATTAAACGAACCCGGGCCCAA
Organism: Zanthoxylum bungeanum; assembly: GCA_019454045.1. Lineage (NCBI taxonomy): Eukaryota > Viridiplantae > Streptophyta > Magnoliopsida > Sapindales > Rutaceae > Zanthoxylum > Zanthoxylum bungeanum. Next base: position 174,652 of record SKCR01017059.1, on the reverse strand, counting down.
GTCAAGTTGTGTGTTGTGTAAGCCAACTTAAATTTGGAATTTAAAATGGGTGGGACCATTGACTTACATCACTTGTCAAAAGTTGATGTGAGTAGTTGGCAAAATTAATGGAAGCCTTTAAACACACAACAACCAAAACTTGACTCACTATTCACTCTTCTTTCCTTCTTGCAAAAACCGTGAGCCTATTCTCTCCATTGGGAAATTTTTGTTTCAAAAATTTCTATAAGCTAGCACTTGAGGAGTCTGATGAGGTGTTAGGGAAACTCACCCAAGGTGTTAACCACTCTACGCAAGCTTGGAGCTTCATCATCCAAAGGAAAATTTTGAATTCTCCACCAAATCAATGTAAGTATTTCCGCAACTTTTATTAATTTATTCAACCTATAATCATGTTTAGAGATCTTAAGCATGTCTTAGAGACACTAACAATGGTATCAGAGCCTTGCTAAACTTGATTTGAATTCTAGGGTTTATGAACTTTAATTTGGGGATTTTTACTTGGAGCATGTAAATTCAAAATTTAGTGTTTGGTTGATGTTAGATGTGTAGGGGTTTTATGGTGGAAATCCAGTAAAGCAGTGGAATAGTGGAAAATCAAAATTTTTCGATTTCAAAATTTTTCTCGGATCAATTAAATAAACATATTTATTTAATTATCCAATTATCAAATTCTGAAAAATTACACAAGAGATCAAATTTCTTGGTAATTACCGAATTGCCCCAAAACTTTATAAATTGATCATTTTAGTCCAAAAGTTGTCAAATATAATTTTGGATGATTCTAAATCATTTCTAAAATATTTTTCAACACATCCAATATATCAAAATCAGATTTGCAATAAATCCCCAAACTTTTCTGAAATTGCCGAGAGCCCCCCATTTTCGGTTAATTGTATTTTAGTCCATTTTGTTCAAAAACAAACCAAGATCAAATCCAATCAACCCAAAATTTTACATGCATTATATAAATACCATAATGTATCACATATATGAAAGTCCCAATTTGGAGTGGGTTAAGAACCCTATTTTTTCAATTTCACCAAATTGTCCAATTTCACCAAATCTTTAAAATCCAACACTTTAATCCATTCAATACTACACCAAACAAGCCTCACCACTTTTAAATAACTCTAGAACAATTCTAGGTCACCAAGGAGTGGCTTAACAACTCTAGAATGACAACTTGATTTTCCAAAAATTAAAAGTAAGCCTTTTAAACAATTTAAAGCTTACTTACATGCATCAATCTTTCATACAAGTTCTCAACCAAATAAACACAAAATATAAGAGTAGAAATAAGATCAAAGCAACATAAAATAATGCTAAGCTTGTTAGAAACAATTTCCATGTTGAAGGTTTTGAAGAAATACTTACAAAAATCAAGTTTTTCCAAATCTTTTCCTTTTTCCTTCAACCTTTGCTCTCTACTTCTTTTTTGTTTTGTTTTAGTGTATATGGAACTTATGAAACCCTAAAATGAAAAAAAAAAACAATTTATACCTCCCATTTTTGCCTTGGCTGAAAATTGGTGTATGAATAATATCTAGATATTTTTTTGTTTCACATAAATGCCTTTACAACTTGTTAACTTTATCATTAAACCATTTAAAGCTTTTTCAACAAGTCAAGTAAAGCATCTTTAAGTCATCTCAATAATTATCACAACTTATGATATTTATATTTTTAATTAATTTAATTATTTAACAATTAAGTAATTAAATAATTATTTAAATATAAATATATTAAATATATGTATTATATTTACATTAAATATCAAATACATAAATATTTACGATATTAGTCAAATATCTCAATTTGACAATTAATTAATGTGTATTTGATAAAATCTAATATTAAATGGAAATGAACAAAAATTAGGAAATGACAATTGAGTCCCTTCACATGTACTTTTACGTTTAACCTTTAAACGACTTATAAATAATCAGTATTATTTATAAATATTGCCATAATGCTCTACGAGTATATTTCATTAGTGAGACTCTCTAGATTCAGGCATATCCGTCACGAAATCAAATTTCGTGTCCATAATTTACCAATCCGTATCTAGTATATGATAGACATCCGGTATAAATAAATTTCTATCGGTTACATCCTCACAGCAGAGGCACGATCTCAGATGTAGTCACGGAAAAATATTCATAAATCGTATTGACAAGACGGACCATGTAATATGCATCAAATACATAATTAACATAAAACCTTATTAATTAGGGATTTTTACGCAAAAGATGCTTTTTACTTTATTTAATTAAATTAAATAAATACATGCATGTAACAAGCAAAGACTAAATTAAAAATTAAATTTAAAAGGCATAATCATATTAGGGTGTCCAGAATCTGACTCGCTCTGATACCATTTTGTAGGGGTTTTATGGCGGAAATCCGGTAACGCAGCGGAATAGTGGAAAATCAAAATTTTTCGATTTCAAAATTTTTCTCAGATCAATTAAATAAACTTATTTATTTAATTATCCAATCATCAAATTCTGAAAAATTACACAAGAGATCAAATTTCTTGGTAATTATCGAATTTCCCCAAAACTTTGTAAATTGATCATTTTAGGCCAAAAGTTGTCAAATACAATTTTGGATGATTCTAAATCATTTCTAAAATATTTTTCAACCCATCCAGTACATCAAAATCAGATTTGCAATAAATCCCCAAACGTTTCTGAAATTGCCGAGAGCCCACCCATTTTCGATTTATTGCATTTTAGTCCATTTTGTTAAAAAACAAACCAAGATCAAATCCAATCAACCCAAAATTTTACATGCATCATATAAATACCATAATGCATCACATATATGAAAAGACCCAAATTTAGAGTGGGTTAAGAACTCTAATTTTTCAATTTCACCAAATTATCCAATTTCACCAAATCTTTAAAATCCAACACTTTAATCCATTCAATACTTCACCAAATAAGCCTCACCACTTTTAAATAACTCTAGAACAATTATAGGTCACCAAGGAGTGGCTTAACAACTCTAGAATGACAACTTTATTTTCCAAAAATCAATAGTAAGCCTTTTAAACCATTTAAAGCTTACTTACATGCATCAATCTTTCATACAAGTTCTCAACCAAATAAACACAAACTATAAGAGTAGAAAGAACATAAAAGCAACACAGAATTATGCTAAGCTTGTTAGAAATAATTTTCATGTTGAAGGTTTTGAAGAAATACTTACAAAAATCAAGTTTTTCCAATATTTTCCTTTTTCCTTCAACCTTTGCTCTCTACTTCTTTTTTGTTTGTTTTGTTTTGTGTATATGGAACTTATGAAACCCTAAAATGAAACAAAAAAATTTATACCTCCCATTTTTGCCTTGGCCGAAAATTGGTGTATGAATAATATCTAGATATTTTTTTGTTTCACTTAAATGCCTTTACAACTTGTTAACTTTATCATTAAACCATTTAAAGCTTATTCAACAAGTCAAGTAAAGCATCTTCAAGTCATCAATAATTATCACAACTTAGGATATTTATATTTTTAATTAATTTAATTATTTAACAATTAAATAATTAAATAATTATTTAAATACATATATATTTATGATATTAGTCAAATATCTCAATTTGACAATTAATTAATGTGTATTTGATAAAATCTAATATTAAATGCAAAAACACAAAAATTAAGAAATGAAAATTGGGTCCCTTCACATGTACTTTTACGTTTAACCTTTAAACGACTTATAAATAATCAGTATTATTTATAAATGTTGCCCTAGTGCTCTACGAGTATATTTAATTAGTGAGACTCTCTAGATTCAGGCATAGATTTAGGCATATCCGTCACGAAATCCAATTTCGTGTCTATAATTAACCCACCCGTAAATTATGGCGACCACGGATAAACTCGCTGAATCATACAGGTCGAGGTCATGGCTTATGTATATTCCTCCGTCACAGGTATCCAGATATATCCTAGAGATATAGATGTAAACGTCAAATCTGTTGGGATAATTATGACCCATAGCATCATTATTTGTACAGATCATGGTGTTGTTGTACAAATTAACTATGTGACAAAGGAAATTACTCTTTTATCATTTGTAATTAGATTACAAAGATATATAAATGATAAAAGGTCCTTATGATTAGTTCCGGATTGAGATGATATGAGACCGTATCAATCCACGAAGGTTTAATCATTAAATATCCTATCGTCATAGTATTATCGAGATTGGACATCGATAATGCGGAATAGACTAGTATTACACTTGTGCGCGTTGTGGAGCATAACAGCATAGTTCTCATATATTTGGTATTGGATACTCATGCAAGTGTAATAGGAGGTTGTGTTTACCGATTGTATGGAAACAGCTTCGCTCTGGATAGACCCTCAGAATTCCATTGGTAGTATGACTATGTGTCTATGGAAGTCCGAATAACCTGAGACTTGCACCGCTAATACTTGCGACAATCAATATACTTTGGTTTTGGTCGTCCAGGGCTTTAACAGGTTCTGTGTACACCTCTTCTGGGTATATTGAGAATCGTAGTGTATTGGGTGTGATGTCAAGACGGAAGTATCACTCCAGTCATAGTGGAGATGATGATCACGTAGGATACGGAACTGGTGCTCTTATGTACTGCAGTCATCAGGATAATATGACTAGGTCATGATTATCTGATTATAGAGACTAGTTACCAGAGATCCGATATGTGCTTCGTACGGGGCAGACACAATTCCAGCCCCAGGCCTAGCACGTGACATCTAATACTGGATCGCAATACGCAATACTACGTATACTACGCCTGATAAAGATTATATATCCTTTAAGAATATTTCTGGAGAATTGGGTAGGCACAATGCTTTGCTAGAAGCCAACCATGTCTTGTAAATCGGTAAAAACGTAGTACTAGGTACGTACGTATTCAGATAGTCCGACGACCGGATTTACTGCCAACATATTTGGGGATCTCATGGGCCACTTCTCGAAGATTACCGATAACGTATGACTCAGATATAATTAATCTGGGATTAATTATTAGAGAGATAAAATTAATATGGATTAATTACGGAGATATTTTATCCGGGATAAAATATTATTTAAAGAGAGAGAACGATTAATTTGGAATTAATCGATAAAATAATATATTCGATATATTATACGAAATTGGATTTCGACGCGGAATTAAAATTAGATTTTAATTCGGGCGAATGAGTTAATTTAGAATTAATTCGCTAGCGACGTGAATAGTAATTTTGCTAGGCATAATTATTTAATTAAATTTGATTTAATTACGTCGCAACGGAAAATTCGTTAATTTGGAATTAGCGAACCCGAGCCCGGGAGTGTTTGCGGGCCCACTCACATTTCGAATTTAAGTGCGGCCCATAAGTCACATCATGCGTCACATCATTAGTCATTCTTGTGGTAGAAGTCACATCACTTGGAGTGATGTGATGCCAGTCACTATTCATGAGTGATGTGAGTTGTTGGAAGGCTTAATTGCCTTGTACCTTTTTGGAAAATAGTGAATTGGTATTTGTTTTTTGAAAATCAAATACCATATACACAACACACAAAACACCACTTCTCTTCTTCTCTCTCCCTCCCATTCGGCCAAGGGCCAAAATTCTCTCATTCTCCATTTTTGACAATGCCGAGAGTTGGAAGAAGAAAATGTGAAGATTTGTTGCAAATTTTCACAAGTGCTAGCACACATTAGGAGTCTTACAAGGTGATAGGGAAACCCACCCATAGGCATGAATCCACACCCAGCTTGGAGCTTGATCGAAACTTGGAGAGCACAAAAGGAGCCATTACCAGAGCTTCATGGAGAGCAAAAATATTTTGTGTTCATCGCATCAATGTTGGATAATATGACCCATATCGTCACTATTTGCACATATCATTGTGTTGCTGTAGCAAATTAACTATGTAACAAGGAAAAATTGCACTCTCGTCATTTGTGATTAGATCACCATAGATATATAAATGAAGAGAGGTCCCTATGATTAGTTCCTGGATTGAGATGATATGAGACAGTATCAGTCCACGAAGGATTAATCATTAAATATCCCTAGCCGTAGTATTATCGAGACTGGACATCGATAATGCGGAATAGGCTAGTATTGCACTTGTGCGCGTTGTGAGGGCACAACGGCATAGTTCTCATATATATAAGTATTGGATACTTGTGCAAGTGCGATAGGAGGTCGTGTTTCACCGATGGTATGGGAAACAGCTTCGCTCTGGATAGACCCTTCGGAATCCCATTGGTATTATGACTAGGTGTCTATGGGAGGCCGAAATCAAGGTAGGTGTGTATAGTCTTAACCTGAGACTTGCATCGCTAATACTTACGACAATCGGTAAACTTTGGTTTTGGTGGTGGGGGATCTTAACTGGTTCTGTGTACACCACTTCTGGGTTTATCAGAGAATCGTAGTGTATTGGATGTGATGTCAAGACGGAAGTGTCACTCTAGTCATAATGGAGATGATGTCACGCAGGATACGGTATTAGTACTCTTAAGTGATGCGCATCCAATCGTGATATTATGACCAGGTCATGAATATCCGATTATAGAGACTAGTTACCAGACATCCGATATGTGTTTCGGACGGGGCAGACACTTATCCAGCCCCAGCCCTAGCACGTGATTTTCCGATACTGGGCCGATATGCACAATACAATCGTATACTACGCTTGATATAGATCTAGATATTCTTTGATGAATATGTCCGGAGAACTTGGGAAGACTTGGTGCTTTGCTAGGAGTCGACCTTGTCTCGTAAATCGGTAGAACGTAGTACTTGGTACGTACGTGATTCGGATACTCCGACGACCGTATTTACTGCCAGATTATCCGGGGATCTCATGGGTCGCTTCCCGATAATCCACCGATGACGCACAACTCGCACTCTTGAATAATCTGGGATTATACAGAAGAGAGAGAAAATTAATCTAGGATTAATAACGGAGATATTTATCCGGGATAAAATGTCGTCTAAAGAGAGAGAACGATTAATTCGGAATTAATCGATGAATTAATATATTCGATATATTAAACGAAATTAGATTTCGATGCGGAATTAAAATTAGATTTTGATTCGGGCAAACGAGTTAATTTAGAATTAATTCGTTAGCGACGTAAATAATAATTTCGCTAGCCGCAATTATTCGATTTAATTAACGTCGCGACGTAAGCTCGGTATTTCGGAAATATCGAACCCGAACGCGTGAGTGCACGTGGGCCCACTTTCATTTGGAAACGTGTGGGGCCCACATGAAACATGTCATTTTATGCATTATTTTATTCTAATGCATTGCATGTTGATAGTGTACAATGCACTCAATGTTATTGCATGGAAATTGAGTGTTTGACACTCTAAGCCATTGCATGTTTTGTGTCATAAATTTATTATTAATTTAATAAATATTATGGCATAAATATAAATTGATTTTTGGTAAATCATTTAACTTAATAACAATTTATCTCTCTCAAAAGCTCTCTTCTCTCACGCAAAACAGAAGGTTGCTCACTGGTTTTGAACCAGTTTGGGCGTGAATAAGGGAAGCCAAGAGTGGGTTTTCATGGTGAAAATTCAAGTGCTAGCACACTTACAAGTCTTGCGAAGGTGGTAGGGAGGTTCGACCATGAGACGGGATCCATCCGACGAAGCTAGGAGCTCCGTTTCTTCACTCAAATTTCTGTTTTGCAGGGCAGTGGACTGCCAGCAGTTTGGCGTGAAGGGCAGTGCGTTTTTGGGCTTCATTCGTCTTCAAATCGACTCAACCGATCAATGTGAGTATTCCGCTACCTCCGTTGATGTGTTCACACATGTTTTCATGTCTTGATTTGATCTTGGGACCTTAGAATAAACCAACAATGGCATCAAGAGCTAGTGTTGCAAGCATGAAATTTTAGGGATTTAAAATTTGGGTAAATGTGATTTGAGCATGATTTGAATAAATTGTTTGTTTGAGTATGTTATAACATGTTTAAATTCATTTTGGTTGGACTAATTTGATGAAAAATGATTTGGAATTATTTTCCCCAATATTTTGTCCTTGGCCGAATGGTTTGATGATTTTTGGGATCTTGGATTTTTTGTTTTTTATTCATTTGATGAGTTAGAATCATTAGGTTGATGTTAATTTGAATCGAATTGGATTGATTCGAATTGGACAAAAACCCCAAAATTCTATGTTGGCCGAATTGGATATGCCCTATGTTGTCTTGGAATTTTTTTGATTTTATAATTGGATGTATTGGAATCATTCGGGATATGTATTTAATGTCGATTGCGGATTAATTGGATTGAAACCGAATTGGACATGAAATCACTCCCTTGGCCGAGACCTTTAAGCATGTAGATGGGTTTGATTTTTCATTTATGTGGTTTGACATATGATAATGAATTGAATATGATTAATAAGACTAATTTGGTGTTTTAAAAATATTGATTTAGTCGATTAATCATGTAATGCACTTTAGGTAATTAAATTGCGTAATTGGATTAGTGTATTTAATTATTTAGGCTAAATTGGATTTGGCTTGAATTGTTGTAATTGGGCCTTTTGGGCTTGATTTATCAAGTTTTGGTTTAGGCCAAGTGGATTGGATCCAATTGGGCCCAAAACCTTAACCATAAAGCCCAATTGCGACTAATGAACCCTTAATGTTCAATTGGGCCTAATGGGCCAAGATTGATTTATGGGCTTATGGGGTAAATCCCGGATTGGACTTTGGTTATCAGTTTGACCCGAGTTGACCAAAAGTCCACGCCTTAAGAAATCAATCAAAAGCCCATTGGACTTTAATTGAATTGACGTTGGACGTTAATCGGTCTTTGAGACGCGTTACGATTAGATTTGGAATTTAAATCGTAAAAGGTTTATTAAATAAAAGTGTAATATTTAATTTGAATTGAATAGTGAATTAGTATTAAATACATGTTAAATTAGATTTAATGATGTAGTTTAATTTAATTCATGAATTCGTACTTAAGTACTTATTCGCAAACGAGTTTGACTCGAACAAAATCAAATCGTTGTTTGAACATTGGATGATCACTTAATTATCAGATTAATTAATTTGATTAGATTGATTGATAGCATGCTTATGTGTGTGAATACATGGTTGTGTTGAATGAATAATGTATATCGGATGGATATTAGTCGGGTGGGCAATTTTAGAAATTGTTGTAATAAATTCGATTTATTAAATTGGACCTGCGTGTCCAGCCTTATCACCTTCTTTCTCTTTGTATTCTCTTCTCACCTATTCCCCCTATGTATATGAGGTTTCTTTAGAAGTGTAGTGTAACGGGTAGAAGTAGTACAAGTGCTAGCTTGAGTGAGAAAGGGAGAGATTTGATCTAGGATCAATGTGTTAAGTATCCATCCGCATATCATTATTATTTATTTTCATACTCGCTTTATTATGTATTTAGAATGCATGTTTAAGGGTGTATGATGATGAGACTTAACAAAGATAATTAAATTGGTAGCCAATTTGCACGCGAAAATCCCTCAATCTATATTAAGCAAATATCCTTCCATTGAATGATTCTTGTTCAAGATCCGAAGTTGGCATTGGTTTGTTTTTGACCAAAGTCAAGACCTTTGTCAATCAAGGATGTACTTGAATCATGAGAGTTTTGTTGCATATCGGTGTCTTGTCCAATCGTGATTTTTATTGGCCAAAGTCAGATCACTTTTGTCCAATGACATTGATTACGAAACTTTGCTCGTCAATGGGTCCTGCTTAACTGGAATCATTAGGTTTGTTTTTGGCCAAAGCCAAGGCCTAGATGATTCGGAGGATAGGGTTAGGAAAATGTAATGGATACATTGACATTATACATATGTTTCGGACTTGGATGTCCACCTAACCGGATCTAGGAATTGGATGAGATCCAATTGATCTGTGAGATCTACCTAGTTAAATAGCATACAGCTTTTTATTGGCCAAAGTCAGGGTTGTGTGTTATTTAATAGGATCCTAGCCCACTAGGAAACACGGTTTCCCGAGTACTCCACAGAGGGTTAGAGGCTCGACGAAAAATAGTGGGAGGCAAGTATTGAATTTGCAACATTCGTTCAATTACTCGCTAAACACGCTCATTTATATTTTTCTCGTCACATTAATCAAAAATATTAGTTGGACTAATATTTTATGTTGTTTTAATAATATATATAGTTGGACTATATACAAACTCATTCAATATATAGTTGATTTTATAATTGGATTATAGTAATCAATATAATTGAATTAAATGATAGTTGATTTTATAATGGGATTATAGTAATCAATATTAAAATTATAGTTGATTAAATAAATTGGATTATTGTAATCATTATAATAAATAGTACCTTAATAATTGATTAAATAGTTGGACTATTGAAATCAAGAAAGAATTGAAAAGTTGAATATTTAAAATATATAATCCTTGGATTAAATGTTTTAAATGATTTAATTTTCAATTGGGAATTAATAATAGGTTAATTTATTTGATAAAATAAATTATTATTACTAAGCCCATAATTAAGCAAATAATAGAGCATAAAGTCTTTGGAAGATTTATGTGATGATGACTTTAGTGCTTAATTAATATACTTATAATAAATCTATCTTTAGATTTAAAAGTATTAAAATTGCAATTAATAATTCTTGGAGAATTAATTGAATATTCTAGTGGAGAAAAATCAAAGTTTGCAATTGGGCATGTAGCACAAGGTGCACATCGTTTCGATATTCCGAAACCCAAGGCTTGGCCAAAGGTTTGTGAAATATTGAAAAGGATAATTGACATATCCCGTAGCGACTACCATTTGGATATGGAAGAACGAAGGAATTAAAGATAGGGCGAGGCTCTAACTTTAAAAATATTTGTCAAAGTTATGTTTACTACTAGTATTGAAATCGGATTTTAAATACTTAGTGTGGTACATAATACATATATGTATTGACGTTCAGAATCCGCTGTGAGCTGGATACTGGCTTCAAGCCGAGATTTCTCTGCGAATTGGAAACGGGACGAAAGTCGCTGTTTCGACCGTAAATACCTAAGTTTAGGTACTACCCTTTGGGTATGTACTTAAATTAGGAAATGTTATAATGTAACTAGTTTGACTAGAGACATTATCTCTATATCAGTTTTAATCCGATACGGATAAAACCTTTATATTCTAGAACACTAAAGTGTTTCATTATATAAAGATGATACTGAGATAAATACATTGGATGTAAATAACAAAATTTATATTTTGAATATAATAAAATCTCAAATATAAAATGACAATAAATAGCTCAAATTGATTTGATCAATAAGACTTATTTGTGGCATTGTTGTCTAGGACACAATTAAAGAAGACTCGTATATCCACACTTTTTAAGAATGGGTACTAGGACTGATTTGACTATTCAAATAAGGTCTACGAATCTAGTTTATTAGGTTAAATACCTAAAATACTATTTACTTGGTAATAGTAAAAGTGCCACCGATCTGTTAGCCCTATTCATGGTGAAGTAAGTGGGCCCATATCTAGCTGGGCTAAATATGAACATGAATATTCGTGACCTTAACGGATGCAGCATCACGTTGTGGTTAGTGTTTTTCTTTTGAAGAACACAGATCGGAAACTTTTGAAGTTTCGACACGAAGAACTAAAAGATCGGCTATAGTGTTATTCCGCCACGGTAAAACCGTAATGGAAAATACTTAAGCAGTAAGTTTGATACGTACATGAAAGAATACGGTATTCTTTCAGATGAGGACATGATAAGGTTATCACAAGTCGCTCAGAGCTACTATCTCCTTCAACCGGATATGTATTAACAGTGCAAAACTTATTTAGAATAAGGTTCCATATAAATCTGTTTGACAGATATCATATAGGATATGAACAGGAAGAAACGAGGTTTCTCATTCCTGATAATTTGGGTATGCCAGGCATAGCGTTTGGATGATACCAAACTAAGGACCCAAATTGGATAAGTGCCAATATAGGTTATCCTAAGGGAAACCTTAAATATAGTACTTGTAAATCCCACATGAGAACAATATAATTGTTGCTCACCATGCGGTTTTCCTGAGAGGAATACCGATATGCAGTGGTCAGTGGGAGGATAGTGATACTCGATGAAAATCGGAGTAATACTGTTCAAGGCACGAAGTCCTTAATGGAACACAAATAGTTCATATATGATGAAACTATACCATTAATCTTCAAATACACAAGAAACTAGTAGATCGGATAGAGTCAGAAAACAACCTAGGGTATGGGTTTCTGATCTCGCCCCATAAAGATGTCAATCTTATGGTGGTATACCATCCGACTACGTTTATGAGAAAGTGATACGAGGTATCGACTCCCTGTTATGGCAAAGTGCCATGAGTCCGAAATGGATTCCATGTATAACAACTATGTTTGGATACTAGTTGTTGTACCACAAGGCATTGTGCCTATGGTACATTAAACGTCTTCAAGGAAGACATACATGGAAGGCAACATACCAACGTGCAAAGCTAGACTTTTGACGAAAAGGTATCGTTATCAACATTATGTTAATAACGGTTCAACCTTTTTACTTGTTGCCATAATAAATCCATTTTGAAGATGCTTGTTGATAACTGTATATTTCATTTATGAAATATGTCAGTTACAAATCAAAATCGCTTCCTGAAAAGGAAACCTTTTGGAGGATGTTTACAACATCCTGACGATTTTGTATAACCGACAAACAAGGTTTGCGGGTTATTCGATCCATGTTTGGATTGATGCAAGCATAAGGTTCTTGGAACTGACGTTTTGAAATAATCATAATGGTTTATGATTTGACTCAAAACGAAATAATTCTTGTGTATATAAGGAGGTTAGTGGAAGATTGCACTAACAGTGAAATTCCCATAAAGCAATTGGTGAAAGCTTGGCTTTCATAAATATTCTTTCATAGAAATTCTCCGTAGAATTCTGGGGAGTAACAACCTTTATTCAAGGAATAAAGATCTATTGGGATAGATTTGGAGTTGTTAACACTCTCTGGGAAATTGTACATTTAAAATGTACTTGATAGGGTGTCTCATACGCTTCGAGCATATGGAGTCACGATCAGGTTAATCCTAGTGACAGTCACTGGATTGAAGTTAAGAACATCTGTTAGTATCTCTGAGAACTAAAGATGCTATCTTTTACTATGGAGAAGGAGAACTTGAAGTGACTGGGATCACTGCAGCAAGTTTCCAAACGATTAAATACTGCGGTACTATAAAGTTTGAACACCGGGACAGTGAGCTGGAAATCTTCCAAGCAAGATAACTGTTGCCGAATAAACAACAAATGCGGATTATTGCTGCAGCTGAGGCAGCAATAGAAGCCATTTGGATCAAAAAAATAAATCTAATTAGATTAGATATAGTTCTGTTAGCAGCTGAGCTAGGGGTCAGCACAGGCTAAGGAATTAAAGGTCTCATCGACGATCCAGATATATACTTCTATATCATCTGATTCGTTCGGATCATACATCATGGCGATGTGATGATCGTATAAATCGCGTCAAACGATAATCGAACAAATCCGCTGACGAAAACCTTTCCTCAGCAATTTGAGCGAACCTTACATAGTTCGGGTGTAGGACACTCGAGTGACTGGCTATGTGCCAAGTGGGAGATTGTTGGATAATATGACCCATAGCGTCACTATTTGCACATATCATTGTGTTGCTGTAGCAAATTAACTATGTAACAAGGAAATTGCCACTCTCGTCATTTGTGATTAGATCACCATAGATATATAAATGAAGAGAGGTCCCTATGATTAGTTCCTGGATTGAGATGATATGAGACAGTATCAGTCCACGAAGGATTAATCATTAAAATCCCTAGCCGTAGTATTATCGAGACTGGACATCGATAATGCGGAATAGGCTAGTATGGCACTTGTGCGCGTTGTGAGGGCACAACGGCATAGTTCTCATATATATAAGTATTGGATACTTGTGCAAGTGCGATAGGAGGTCGTGTTTCACCGATGGTATGGGAACAGCTTCGCTCTGGATAGACCCTTCGGAATCCCATTGGTATTATGACTAGGTGTCTATGGGAGGCCGAAATCAAGGTAGGTGTGTATAGTCTTAACCTGAGACTTGCATCGCTAATACTTACGACAATCGGTAACTTTGGTTTTGGTGGTGGGGGATCTTAACTGGTTCTGTGTACACCACTTCTGGGTTTATCAGAGAATCGTAGTGTATTGGATGTGATGTCAAGACGGAAGTGTCACTCCAGTCATAATGGAGATGATGTCACGCAGGATACGGTATTAGTACTCTTAAGTGATGGCATCCAATCGTGATATTATGACCAGGTCATGAATATCCGATTATAGAGACTAGTTACCAGACAAACGATATGTGTTTCGGACGGGGCAGACACTTATCCAGCCCCAGCCCTAGCACGTGATTTTCCGATACTGGGCCGATATGCACAATACAATCGTATACTACGCTTGATATAGATCTAGATATTCTTTGATGAATATGTCCGGAGAACTTGGGAAGACTTGGTGCTTTGCTAGGAGTCGACCTTGTCTGTAAATCGGTAGAACGTAGTACTTGGTACGTACGTGATTCGGATACTCCGACGACCGTATTTACTGCCAGATTATCCGGGGATCTCATGGGTCGCTTCCCGATAATCCACCGATGACGCACAACTCGCACTCTTGAATAATCTGGGATTATAGAGAGAGAGAAAATTAATCTAGGATTAATAACAGAGATATTTTATCCGGGATAAAATGTCGTCTAAAGAGAGAGAACGATTAATTCGGAATAATCGATGAATTAATATATTCGATATATTAAACGAAATTAGATTCGACGCGGAATTAAAATTAGATTTTGATTCGGGCAAACGAGTTAATTTAGAATTAATTCGTTAGCGACGTAAATAATAATTTCGCTAGCCGCAATTATTCGATTTAATTAACGTCGCGACGTAAGCTCGGTATTTCGGAATATCGAACCCGAACGCGTGAGTGCACGTGTGCCCACTTTCATTGGAAACGTGTGGGGCCCACATGACACATGTCATTTTATGCATTATTTTATTCTAATGCATTGCATGTTGATAGTGTACAATGCACTCAATGTTATTGCATGGAATTGAGTGTTTGACACTCTAAGCCATTGCAATGTTTTGTGTCATAAATTTATTATTAATTTAATAAATATTATGGCATAAATATAAATTGATTTTTGGTAAATCATTTAACTTAATACAATTTTATCTCTCTCAAAATGCTCTCTTCTCTCACGCAAAACAGAAGGTTTGCTCACTGGTTTTGAACCAGTTTGGGCGTGAATAAGGGAAGCCAAGAGTGGGTTTTCATGGTGAAAATTCAAGTGCTAGCACACTTACAAGTCTTGCGAAGGTGGTAGGGAGGTTCGACCATGAGACAGGATCCATCCGACGAAGCTAGGAGCTCCGTTTCTTCACTCAAATTTCTGTTTTGCAGGGCAGTGGACTGCCAGCAGTTTGGCGTGAAGGGCAGTGCGTTTTTGGGCTTCATTCGTCTTCAAATCGACTCAACCGATCAATGTGAGTATTCCGCTACCTCCGTTGATGTGTTCACGCATGTTTTCATTTCTTGATTTGATCTTGGGACCTTAGAATAAACCACATCAAAAATCCGATCAATGTAAGTATGATTCCTCCATACTTCTTTGTTGTATCTCACATGTTTTACGCTTAAATCGATCTTGGTTGGCCTTAGAAACCCCACAATGGTATCAGAGCCTGATTTAGCATGAAATTGGATTTTAGGTAAAATTGGGTAAAATTGATTTGAGCATGTTGGATGAAATTGATTGTTTGAGTATGCTTGAATGATGATAACATAGTGTTATGCATGATCAATTTGATGAAAATTGGATTGGTTTCCCCAAAATGTTTGGCTTGGCCGAATGTGTTGCTTGCCTTAATGTCATGGTAATTTTGGTTTTTGAATCATTGGATGAGTTTGAAAGACTTGGGAATTGTTGATTTAGGATTTAATTGGATTAAAATCGAAATTAGACAATAAACCCTAATTGCCGTGACATGTATAGCATGGAAAATGATTGATTTTTTGATTCAATAATGTTGGACATGTGTTGATGATGAATAGCATAATTAATTGTGTAAATTGGTATTTTAGAAATGTTAATTTGACTAATTAATTATGGCTATACACTTTAATTAATTAAATTGTGAGATTTGAAATTTTGGAAATTTAATTAGTTGGCTTAAATTTGGAATTGGGCTTGTAAAGTTTATTTGGCCTTAATGGGCTTGGTTAGGCCAAGTTTGGTTTGGGTTAATTGGTTAGATCCAATTGGGCCCAAAACCATATCCATAAAGTCCAAATATAACTAAATGGACCTTTAATTTTAATTGGGCCTAATGGGCCTAATTGGTTTCTTGGAAATAAGGGTGTTCCTTAAATGGGCTTTGGTATTTGGGTTTGACCTATATTGACCAAAGTCCATGCCTTATGAAATTAATTGAAAGCCCATTGGACTTTAATTAAATTGACATTGGATGTTAATTGGGATTTAAGACCCGTAACGATTAGATTTGGAATCTAAGTCGTAAAGGCACATTAAAAAGTGTAATTATTTAATTTAGAATTAAATATAGAATTAGTATTAAATACAAATTAAATAGGATTTAATATTGTAGTTTAATATAATTCAAGAATTCGTACTTTGAGTACTTATTCGCAAAACGAGTTTCACTCGCGCAAAATCAAATCGTTGTTTGAACATTGGATGGTCATTAATTTCAGATTAATAATTGGATTAGATTATTGATAACATGCTTTGTGTGAATACATGGATGCGATGTATGAATAATGCATATCGGATGGAAATTAGATGGGTGAGGGCAATTTTGGAAATTGTTGTAATAAATTTAGAATTTATTAAATTGGACCTGTTCAGCCTATTACCTCTTGACTCTTTGTATTTCTCTTCTCACCTATTCCCCTCAATGTAAATGAGGTTTCTTTAGAAGTGTTATGTAATTGGGTAGAAGTAATATTTGTGCTAGCGGGAGAGAGGAAAGAGAGAGATTTGTTCTAGGAACAAAATGTGTTAAGTATCCATCCGCATATCATTATTATTTTATTTATACGCGCCTTATTATGTTTTTAGAATGCATGTTTAAGGGTGTATGATGATGAGAGCTAACAAAGATAATTAATTGGTTGCCAATTACGCGAAAAGCCCTCACAACATATTAAGTGTTTTTCCTTCCATTGAATGATTCATTCTCAAGATCCAAGATTGGCACTAGTTTGTTGGCCAAAGTCAAGACCTTTGTCCATCGCGGATGTGTTTGAATCATGAAGGCTTTGTTCCATATCGCGTGTCTTGTCCAAGTTGTGATTTGTTGGCCAAAGTCAAGATCACTTCTTGTCCATCGACATCGATTACGAAGCTTTCCAAAGTCAATGGGTCCCGCTTAACTGGAATCATTAAGTTTGTTGTGCCAAAGCCAATGCTTAATTGATTCAGAGGAAAAAGGTTAGGGAATATATTGGCATATATAAGATATATGTTTCGGACTTGGATGTCCACCTGCTGGATCTAGGAATTGGATGGGATCCAATTGATCTGTAGAGATCTACCTAGTTAATTATCATACAATTTGTTGGCCAAAGTCAAGATTGTGTGTTATTTAACGGGATCCTAGCCCACTAGGAAACAAGGTTTCCCGAGTACTCAACAGAGGGTTAGAGGCTCGCCAAAAAATAGTGGGAGGCAAGTATTAAATTTGCAAATTCGTTTAGTTACTTGCCAATATGCGCTCATTTCAATTTTTCGTCAATATATAAATATATTAGTAGACTAATATTTAATCGTTGTTTTAATTAAAACAGTTGGACTGTATTCAAACTATTTCAATTATAGTTGATTATATAATTGGATTATAGTAATCAATATATTTGAATTTAACCATTAAATTATAGTTGATTATATAGTTAGACTATAGTAATCATTATAATAAATAGTACCTAAAATAGTTGATTTGATAGTTAGACTATTGGAATCAAGATAAATGAAAGATTAGCGTTTAGAACATAATCCTGGGAGAAAATATTTTTTAAACGGCTTTAATTTTCAGATTGGGAATAAAATCTCAGGACAGTCCTGAGGACCGAGAAGTTTCTTTATTTGATAGAGTGATGTCTCAAGCCTAAGCCCGGAGTTGAGCAAATAGTAGAACATGATATTTGGAATATTCATGTGATGATACTTTAGTGCTTAATCTGTTATGCTTACCGCAAAGCCTCATTAATTTCTTAGTCAGAACTAAGGATTAGATCCTTATAGTATGATATTGAAATTGAAGGATCTTCATAGATCTATCCTTAGATATTAGAGTACAAATTGCAATAAAACTCTTGGAGAGTTAATGGCTATACTCAAGAAGACAAAGCCAGAGTTTGCAAAGGCAAGAAGCGCAGGCGCATCTTACTTCGACATCCTAGAAGACCAAGGCTTGGACAAAGGTTACGGGGTGTAGAAAAACGGGCAAAGGCAAAATCATTATAATCTTCTGGGAAGACATAGGACATATCCCAAGATGTCTGGCTAAACTGTGGCAAACGGGGTCACTGGAAACGTGACTGCCGTATGAACAAGGCAGACGTAAAGGAAGTGAAGACGAGGCAAGGTTCCGACTTCAAATATGTTTGTCATAAACATGTTCACTATTAGTTTCAAAATTGGATTTTGATACTAGATGTGGTACATAAAATATGTACTTATGTGCAGAATCTACTGATAAGCAGGATACTGACTTCAGTTAAGATTGATCTGTGAATCGGAAACGGGACGACAGTCGCTGTTTTAACCGTAGAAACCTAAGTTTAGGAACTACCCTTCATGCATGTACTTAAATTAGGAAACTGTTAGAATGTAACTAGTTTGACTAGAAACATTATCTCTATATCAGGGTTAACCCGTTGCGGGTATACTTATATTCTAGAACACTAAAGTGTTTTATTTTATAAAGATGATATTGAGATAAACACATTAGATGTAAATAACAGTATTTATATTTTGAATATAAATAAATCTCAAACGTAACAGGGCAAACAAATAGCTCAAACTGATTTAATCAGATGAGACTTATTTGTGGCACTGTTGTCTGGGACACAATTAACAAGACTCGTATATCCACACTTTCAAAAAGTGGATACTAGGACATATTTGATTCTATTCAAATAATGTCTACGAATCTAGTTTATTAGGTAAAGTGCCTGAAATACTTTTTACTTGGTAAAAGTGCAAATGCCACCGATCTGTTAGCCCTCATTCATAGTGACGTAAGTGGGCCCATGTTTAGCTAGGCTAGAGGTAGATATGAATACTTTGTAACCTTTACGGATGTGGCATCGCGTTATGGTTATGTGTTCTTTTGAAACACGAATCGGAAACTTTGATGAATTCAAAGAGTTCTGACACGAAGTAGACAGACAGACCGGTTAAAGTATTAAAACTTCACGGTAAGACCATGATGGAAAATACTTAAGCATAAGTTTCTCAAATACTTGAAAGAGTATAGTATTCTTTCAATAAGGACTCCTCCCGGAACACGTCAATTTGACGGTGTATTCGAACAGAGAAACCGAATTTTGTTGGACATGATAAGGTTAATCATGAGTCACTCCGAGCTACAATTTCCTTCAAAAGATATGCATTAAACAGTGCAACACTTATTTTGAATAAGATTCCATAAAAATCTGTTAGACAGACTTCATATTAGATATGAACAGGAAAGAAACTGGGTTTTCTCATTCCTGAA
Organism: Zanthoxylum bungeanum; assembly: GCA_019454045.1. Taxonomy (NCBI): domain Eukaryota; kingdom Viridiplantae; phylum Streptophyta; class Magnoliopsida; order Sapindales; family Rutaceae; genus Zanthoxylum; species Zanthoxylum bungeanum. Next base: position 154,804 of record SKCR01017059.1, on the reverse strand, counting down.
AATTAGGGAATGCTGGGCATATGTTTGGATGATACCAAACTAGAACCCAAATCGGATAAGTGCCTAATTTGTGGGTTATCCTAGGGTAACCAAAGTATAGTACTTATACAACTCACATGAGAACAATTTAGTTGTTGCTCACCATGCTGTTTTCCTAAGAGGAATACCGATATGCAGTGGTAAGTGGGAGGAAAGTAAAACTCGATGAAAATCGGAGTAATACTATTCCAGGCACCGATTCCTTAATGGAACACAAATAGTTCATCAAGGATGAAACTATACCAATAATCTTCGAATACACAAGAACCGCGTAAGTCGGAGAGAGTCAGAAAACAACCTAGGAGGTATGGGTTTCTGATCTCACCTCGTAAAGATGTCAATCTTATTGAGGAATACGAACTGACTACGTATGAGGAAGTGATACAAGGTATCGACTCCCCATTATGGCAAAGTGTCATGATGTCTGAAATGGATTCCATGTATACCAACCAAGTTTGAAAACTGGTTGATGTACTGGAAGGCATTGTGCCTATTGGTACTATATAAGTCTTCAAGGAAGACATACATGGATGGAAACATACAACGTACAAAGCTAGGCTTGTAGCGTATAAGGTATCGTTATCAACATTGTGTCGATTACGAAGAAACCTTTTACTAGTTGCCATGGTAAAATCCATTTGGATAATGCTTGCTGATGCTGCATGTTTCATTTATGAAATATGGCAGCTGAACGTCAAAATCGCTTTCTTTAAACGGAAACCTTTTGGAGGATGTTTACAACATCCTGACGGTTTTGTCGTACCAAAACAAGCAAATAAGGTTTGCAAGTTAATTCGATCCATTTATGGATTGAAGCAAGCATCACGTTCTTGGAACTATATTTTTGATGTAATCATAATGGTATATGATTTAATTCAAAACGAAATGATTCTTGTGTATATAAGAGGGTTAGTGAGAGCGCACTGATAGTGATTGTCCTAAATAATGATGATATGTTATTTCTTGGAAATGATATTCTCATAAAACAGTCTGTGAAAGCTTGGCTTTCATGAAAATTCTCCATAGAATTCTTGGGAGAGACAACCTTTATTCTAGGAATAAAGATCTACTGAGATATATCTAAAAGTTGTTGACACTCTCTGAGAACTCGTACATTGAAATATGTACGCGACCTGATGTCTCATATGCTTTGAGCATATGGAGTCACAATCAGGCCAATCCAAGTGATACTCACTGGATTGATGTTAAGAAGATTCTTAAGTATCTTAGAGGAACTAAGGATGCTTTCTTATGCTATGGAGAAGGAGAACTTGAAGTGACTAGGTTCATTGCTGCAAGTTTCCTAACCGATAAAAACGACTATAAGTCGTAATAAAGGTACTATATAGTTTGAATAACGGAACAGTGAGCTGGAAATCTTCCAAACAAGATACTGTTGCCAAATAAACAACAAAAGCGGAATATTGCTGCAGCTGAGGCAGCAATATAAGCCATTTGGATCTTAATAATCCTAATTGGATTAGGAGTAGTTCTGTTAGCAGCTGAGCTAGGCTACATCACAGGCTAAGGAATTAATGGTCTCATCAACGATCCAAGTATATACTTCAACTATTCATCTGATTCGTTCGGATCATACATCGTGGCGATGTGATGATCGAATAAATCACATCAGATGATAACATTGCAAATCCGTTGACGAAAGTATTTTCTCAGCAGAAGTTTGAGCGAACCGTACATAGTTCGGGTGTAGGACACTTGAGTGATTGGCTATAGGCCAAGTCGGAGATTGTTGGACAATTATGACCCATATCATCACTATTTTTACAGATCATGGTGTTGTTGTACAAATTAACTATGTGACAAAGGAAATTGCTCTTTTATCATTTGTAATTAGATTACCAAGATATATAAATGATAAAAGGTCGTTATGATTAGTTCCGGATTGAGATGATATGAGACAGTATCAATCCACAAAGGTTTAATCATTAAATATCCCTAGTCGTAGTATTATCGAGATTGGACATCGATAATGCGGAATAGACTAGTATTACACTTGTGCGCGTTGTGGGAACATAACGGTATAGTTCTCATATATTTGGGTATTGGATACTAATGCAAGTGTAATAGGAGGTTGTGTTTACCGATAGTACGGAAACAGCTTCGCTCTGGATAGACCCCTCGGAATTCCTTTGGTAGTATTACTATGTGTCTATGGAAGTCCGAATCAGGGTAGGTGTATTTGGTCTTAACCTGAGACTTGCACCGCTAATACTTGCGACAATCAATATAATTTGGTTTTGGTCGTCCAGGGCTTTAACAGGTGTGGGACACAGAAACTGGACGACGCATGCTGTCCCGGGCTCGCGGCCCGGTTGGGAGTTCGGAGTAGCCACGGGGGACTAAACCGGAGAATAATGGAGTCGCCACCCGGTGCGAACCGGGAAAATGAGATTTAATGCCGCACTCACCCCTCGTAAGGGAAGACCTCAAACAGTTGGGTTCGGAATGGTCCCTTACTTATGTCACTTGTAATGAAAAGATTTGTGTAATAATTTAATCAAGCTTAAGTAACACTTATTTCCAAGAGTATCATGCTTCTAAGTTCACATGCACAAAAATAAAACTTACACCTAAATTTGCATATATTTCACATCTAAGATTGCATGCTTGAAAGTACATCAAAATAGCAATGAACATACAGCTTCATTGGCATATTGTATTCATGGAAACACAAGCACACACGAACCACACAAGCACACATAAAGGCGAATCAAATGATGGCGACCATTTGATTTCATAGACATATCATAAACAAATAGCTATTACATGTCCATACACAAATAAAAGAGTCAACTAAGTATATAATGCAAAAAGACACTTAAGGATGCAATTAGGCATTAAAGTGAGCATGCTATGACGTGGGCAAAAGAAGATAACTAATATGGACATAAACACATATGTGAGAACTTTTCCAAGTGGTACGTGGAATTGTATCCCAAGTACAGACCGCACTACCGTCCATTCGGAATCGGCTACGGAATTTATTTCTGGGTTTCCATCCGATATACCACAAGAAATAATACTCAAATGCTATCACGAAATGGATATATGAATTGTAATACGTTAAACACATTATACTCATACATGTGAGGAATACAGATGAATGATACCTACACAATCTTGCGCAACACAGAGAAGTAATCAGATTCATCATACGAAGGGATAGCTACTAGGAACAATTATGTATGAAATCCGATGAAAATGACTCAGTTCAGTGGGTGCGCGTTCACGTAGCGTTTGAGAACGCATTCGAACGGTAAACAGAAGGTTCGCGTTCGTATAGCATTCGAGAATGAATTCGAACGGAGCCAGACCTGATGAATGAAACACTAAAAAAATGTGTGCGCGTTCGCGTAGCATTTGAGAACGCGTTCGAACGATAAACAGAAGGTTCACATTCGTGTGGCGTTCGAGAATGCGTTCGAACGGAACCAGACCTGATGCATGATGAAACTAAGAAAATATGTGCGCATTCGTGTGGCGTTTGAGAACGCGTTCGAATGGAACTAGACCTGATGCATGCAACACATTCATAGACAAACAAATCCACAATATGGGACCTCACGTATCCGATTGAACTCATCTCGCATCCAATCGAGTACACACCAATCGGCGCGGCAAATCATCGTTGTAAAGGGTTTTAACCCCTCCAAATAGGGGACCTTTCATCGCACTTACTAAGCCCATGCACTCAATTGAATCATGCATACAAAGAATTAAAAAACAATAATATCAAACTTAGTATGCCCGATTGAACGTATCTTGCATTCAACCAAACACACATCAACCGGTGCGGCAAAGCATCGTGGTAAAGGATTTTAACCTCTCCAAGTAGGGGACCTTTCATCGCACTTACTAAGCCCATGTGCTCGATTGAATCATGCATACAAAGAATTAAAAAACAATAATATCAAACTTAGTATGCCCGATTGAACGTATCTTGCATTCAACCGAACACACATCAACCGGCACGGCAAAGCATCGTGGTAAAGGATTTTAACCCCTCCAAGTAGGGGACCTTTCATCGCACTTACTAAGCCCATGCGCTCGATTGAATCATGCCTACAAAGAATAAAAAAACAATAATATCAAACTTAGTATACCCGATTGAACGTATCTTGCATTCAACCGAACACACATCAATCGGCGCGGTAAAGCATCGTGGTAAAGGATTTTAACCCCTCCAAGTAGGGGACCTTTCATCGCACTTACTAAGCCCATGAGCTCGATTGAATCACGCATACAAAAGTAACATGCAGAATTCAAATGACGAAAAATAAATAAATCAAAGCAATATAAGACAAAAGAAAGTGTCATTTACTCAAGCGGTACGTGGAGTTGTATCCCGAGTACAGATCATACTACCGTCCATTCGGAATCGCTATGAAATTTATGTCCGGGTTTCCATCCGATATACTGCGAGAGTTGACACATCTTTCATTTTATTCCAAAGCCACACATACCATATCTCATAATCCATGCATATTTATCTACTCAAGGGCCACAACATGCATTTCAACATAACAATCATGCAAGCAATATTCAATAAATAATACAAATAAAACAGAAAATGAATGTGGAAGATACCCTCAGGTCTAACCTTTTATGTCAACTTTCGAACTCGCGTTTCACGGCCGTCGGAAGGGCTATCACACACCACTACTCTCTCTGGTTCACTGGTTTAGCGTCTTGGCTCACTGTTTTGCCATTTTGCTTGCTGTTTGGCCTCCGTTTTGCTGTTGTTTGGCCTCCACTTTGCTACTATTTCCTCTGTATTTCTGCTTGCTGTTTCACTGTTTTGCTCGCTGTTTTCACTCCGTTTTGCTGTATTTCCTCGCGGTTTTCTGGTCACTGTTTCAGGTCTTATTATTGCATTTTATTGGACTGTTTCTTGCATATTTTTGTGATTTTTTAAGGGTTGGATGTGCAGTATTTTGCTCACTGGTTCTGGGTATTTTAGGGGTTGTTTGAAGGGCTAAAACTTGGAAAAGGGGCTGCTGTTTTGCGCACACTGCATGCATGCACAGGGGGCGTTGTTCTGGTTGCTTGGGGCGTGAATGTTACTGCTGTTTTGGATGTTATTTTGGTGATGTGTGGGGAGTTTATGGAGGTGGTTTTCAGTGGTGGTTAGAGGCTGTATTGGTGGTTGTAATGGCTGTTAAAATTCAGCAATGGAGGGGATGGAGGATAGTGGTATTCTCGGCCAAAGAAGGAGAGATGAAGAGAAGATTTTTGTTTGTGCTTCTTGCTTGGCCGTGGGGTTTGATGTCTCTAGGGTTTCTTGCTTGTGTTTTGCGTGTGAGATGAGGAATGAAGAGATCTTGGGCGTGGGCGCGAGAGAGTCGAGAGGAGGGGTGGCTAGGTTAGTGCATGTTTATATAGAGAATGGCTAGGGCTTCACCTTGTCTCATAAGGAATAAGATCTTGGTTTCTAATTTAGGCTTCTCAAGAATGGCATACACAAGATTGAGGAGGGACAAAATATTATAAATTAGGAAGTTTCAAGATTAGATTGGTGTTGATTAGGAAGTTAAATATTTTTAATTGGTAAATATATTATTTAGTTAGGAATGATTATATTTGATTAGTTTATATTAGGCATATACTTATTTTATGTTGTGTAAGTATTTTTATTATTTTTTAGGTGATTATTTAGATTTTATTTGTTTGGTATATGACTTAATTAATTATTTTATTTAATTACATTATCTAATTAATATTTAACTTAATATTTGATTTAATTTGGGTGTGTTTTAAGTGGGCTTGGGCTAGGCTAGGGTGCATGTGGCCTAAATGGGCTCGGGTCATGAGGCTAACAACAAAACCAGAAATACCGATACTGTTCGAACGCCAATTCGAATGCGACATGAACACCCGTAATCTGCCTGACGTTCAAACGCGTTTAAGAACGCAGCACGAACGAAAACAGTGAACATGTGAAACGACTCTGTTAGCATACTCATCCTGAATTTCCCCTTCCGATATCCGTTTCTCGCGACTTCCGTGACTTAAAAGGTAGTGCCTCCAACTGAGACTCATCATCGGGTTTCACATGCAAAAATGCAATGCCTACTGTCGCCCCCACTTTGATGGGACTTGTGCAGTGTGTGACAGTGATAATCCTATCAAAGTCTATGCAATTCATTTTTTACTTACATGGCTAGCTTGCTGCCTCGAGCTGGGCTAATGCTGCAGTGGACCTCGAGCCTGGGACGCGTCCCCAAAATTGCTGACGATGTGGGCCTCACCCTCAAGCTGATATGGGCTTCGCCCCCCAAGCTGAAATGATGTGGGGCATCGCCCCCAAGCTGGCATGGGCCTCGCCCTAAGATTCATTCCAAAATTCTGACGGTGCGGGCTAGGATTCATTCCAAAAAAAAAACTGATGATGTGGGCCTCTGCCTTAGGATTCATTCCTAGATTCCTTCCTAGATTCATTCCTAAACTCTGATGGTGTGGGCCCCGACCCTAGGATTCATTCCTGGATTCATTCCAAAATTCTGACAATGTGGGCCTCGGCCCTGGGATTTATTCCAAAACTCTACTGATGTAGGCCTCGACCCTGGGATTCATTCCCGGATCCCTTCCAAAATTCTGCTGACGTGGGCCTCGACCCTGGGATCCATTCCCGGATTCATTCCTGGATTCATTCCAAAATTCTGAGAGATTCATTCCTTGGATTCGTTCCAAAATTCTGAGAGATTCATTCCAAATTCTGAGAGATTCATTCCCCGGATTCATTCCAAATTCTGATAGATTCATTCCCTGGATTCATTCCAAATTCTAAGAGATTCATTCCTTGGATTCATTCCAAATTCTAAGAGATTCATTCCAAATTCTTGAGAGATTCATTCTCTGGATTCGTTCCAAAATTCTGAGACATTCATTCCCCGGATTCCTTCCAAAACTCTAAGAGATTCATTCCCTGGATTCATTCCAAATTCTGAGAGATTCATTCCCTGGATTCGCTCCAAATTCTGAGAGATTCATTCCCTGGATTCGTTCCTGAAACTGTACTGTTGCTGTTTCTGACTAGCTTGCCTTTGCTGCTTTCTCTCTTCTTTCTTCGAAACCTGTTAATATAAAACAAAAAAAACACAAAAAGGATGCAGGATGCAAAATGTGTTACGTGTATGCATGAGTTTCCTATCCCGTTGGGTTAGGTCTTTGGTCAATTCCCTTAGTGACAGCTCGGTCTTCTCTTCCTTAGGCAAAATACTGCTTCAATCTGTCTACACTAATTGGTTCTGTGAACTCATTTCCTTTCCAAGTCTAACAGTCTCACTGTCTTCATTTCCCAATTTCTGAATGGCCAATTTATCTTTTCTGCTTGCTCTTCTGAGGATTCCCTACGTTCTGAGTATCATAGTACCAAGATTTAATGCTTTTGTCACATGCACTCATGTTGCAAGTTGAGAAGTGGAGATTCAGGTAAGTAAGCGAAATGAACTTCTTTATTATTGTTGAGAAAAGATTCGAACAAGCAAACAAAATCAATGTCTTTATTAAAAATGCAAGATAAACTTGGAGAAACAACAGTGCCTTCTTCCTCAGCCTCTGGTTCTTCATTGTTATTATCCCTTATGCCCATGTGAGAAGCTTGGTGGTTGAGGGTTTGGAGGACAAAGGTTTCAGGTAAGCCAAAGTTGATCATGGTGGTGGGACGGAGTGGTAATTTGATAGATGATTCATGTGTGTGCTGGGTTGCTCTATTTCTGGGTCAGGTATTTTATGGGTGTCAATCAGGTCTTGGATCTCATGCCTAAGGCGGGGGCAGTTATCAGTTTCGTGACCCCTTTGCTGGTGAAATAAAGTAAATAAGTTCAAGTCAAGGTAGTGCGGCATAAGGCTGGGGAGTGGTTTAGGTTCCAAGGGTTTCAGGAGTCTTTGCATCTTCAATTTCTCGAACACCTTTGATAGAGGTCTACCCAAGTTGGAGAAACGTCTGTTCCTGATGGTAGTGACCTCAGCACTGGAAGACTTGGCTTCAGGATGTCCCCGAAAATTCCTTATATTCTGTCCATAAAACTTCTTGTTCTCGGCCTTCTCTTCTTCAATATCCATAAATGTCTCCCTCAACTGTCGGAAATCTGCAATCATTGAAGTCATCCTCCTCAACTTGCCATAGATCGAGGGCTTAGTGCCCTTGATGATCATTTTAATCTGGTCCTTCTCAGAGGGCCGAGTCTGCATTTTCAGAAGCTGGGTTCTCCAGCGGTCTACATACTCCTTGAAGCTTTCTTCCAGCTTCTGCTTAGTGTTCTCCAAATCACGGAGTGACAAGTCAATCTCTAAGTCTGTAACATGCTGCTTCAGAAAAGCATCAGCTAGTTCCCTCCAATCTTCCTTAACCTTCTTCTCAAGGCTATGATGCCAAACCACAGGTGCCCCCTCGAGTGACATCCCAAACATCTTTTGGACTTGGCGCTGTGATAGGCCCACTGAACTCATGACTGAGACATATTGCTGCAGATGGACTCTTGGGTCTCCATTCCCATTAAACTTGGCCATGTCAGGCATTTTAAACTGAGCTGGCAGCTGTTCTCCGAAGGTCATTGCCTCATAGTCTAACAGCTCTTCATGTTTACCCCTTATTTTACGGGTAACTGACTCAACCTGATCCCGAAGTTTCTGTAACTCTGCCTGAGACCCAGATACTCTGCCTGCTGCATACTTTGCCATATCATCATCAAAAGTGGGGATATCATCCCCAAATCTGTTCGGAGGTTCCTCTTGCCTCACATCTCCGGAACTAACCCCGGCACGAGACCCAACTATACCAGCCACAGCAGTAGTCAAAGCTTGCAACTGTTCAGTGACCTTGGTGAGACCGTTCTCTAACTGATCCATACGGGATACCTCATTACCAGATTCACTCATGACTGTTACTGTTCTTTTAATGTGCCTTTTTCCTTCTCTAACCCAAACGGTATCTATGATGTCTTTTTGAGACATAGAAGGTGTTAACATGACATATGTATGTATGAGGTGCATGTAACATATATAACATATTGAATCAACTAAAATCTTCCAACAAATCAGCCCATTATCATTTTAGAAGCTTTTGGGCTAACTGTCATAGGAGTGAACCCGTCCCAGTTTAAATGGCCAAACGAGTTCACATCTCATGGCAAGGAGCCCAACTAAATCCAAATGGTAATGTTCTGAACACAAGCACAAAGTGGCCCATCAACACTTAGAAGCCTTTGGCCCAATCGTCATGAAATACATTCTTGTCCCAGTTAAAATGGCCTAACAAGCCCATATCTCATGACAAATGGTCAAAATGGATCTAAACGATGATGTTCCCAAGCACAAGCATAAAAGAAAGATAATGCAAACATAGAGTAATAATTTCTACAGAATGACCCATCAACATTTCAGAAGCTTTGGCCCAATGGTCATAAGGTACGAACTCGCCCCAGTTTAAATGGCCCAGCAAGTCCGCATTTCTGACAATGGTCCAGCTGCATCCAAATGAGGATGGTCCACGAGCTCATACTCAATGAAATAATTATTACTTTAACCATACAGTCCCGGTCTATGGGTGGGTTCGCAGGAGTGTAGACAAAGGCTCTCATCGGCGAAGGATGGCTCACAACTAGGTCTCCCCAATCAAGGGTTCGAGCAACCAAGTGAGCGCACCCTTTTTTATACACTAAGGTACGTGCCAATGAGCTATGGTGTGTGACTGACTGTCAGATGGATTTCCCGTTGTAGATTCCCCAGAGGGAAGGTGGAGCGAGGCTCACTTAAATACCCAAGCCTCTTAGGCTCTTATCGCTTGGTGTCAGGAATAAACAACGAGTCCTCCAAATTAGTCCATCACAACAGGCTACGAGTAGATGGCTATCTAGGTGCCTTCACAGCTTTTCCTTATAGAAAGGTAGTGAGTGAAGGAAGACACCAAACCATTACCTAACCTCAAAATGCATTTGATTAAACCCCCATTTTATCCACTATAGACACGGTCAATTAGAACATAAATCCAAACATTACAAGACAATATTTCAGGGCCAATTCTCTATCCCCACACAGAAACTGGACGACGCATGCTGTCCCAGGCTCGCGGCCCGGTTGGGAGTACGGAATAGCCACGGGGGACTAAACCGGAGAATAATGGAGTCGCCACCCGGTACGAACCGGGAAAATGAGATTTAAGGCCGCACTCACCCCTCGCAAGGGAAGACCTCAAACCGTTGGGTTCGGAATGGTCCCTTACTTATGTCACTTGTAATGAAAGGATTTGTGTAATAATTTAATCAAGCTTAAGTAACACTTATTTCCAAGAGTATCATGCTTCTAAGTTCACATGCACAAAAATAAAACTTACACCTAAATTTGCATATATTTCACATCTAAGATTGCATGCTTGAAAGTACATCAAAGTAGCAACGAACATACAGCTTCATTGGCATATTGTATTCATGGAAACACAAGCACACACGAACCACACAAGCACACATAAAGGCGAATCAAATGATGGCGAACATGTGATTTCATAGACATATCATAAACAAATAGCTATTACATGTCCATACACAAATAAAAGAGTCAACTAAGTATATAATGCAAAAAGACACTTAAGGATGCAATTAGGCATTAAAGTGAGCATGCCATGACGTGGTGCAAAAGAAGATAACTAATATGGACATAAACACACATGTGAGCACTTTTCCAAGTGGTACGTGGAATTGTATCCCAAGTACAGACTGCACTACCGTCCATTCGGAATCGGCTACGGAATTTATGTATGGGTTTCCATCCGATATACCACAAGAAATAATACTCAAATGCTATCACGACATGGATATATGAATTGTAATACGTTAAACACATTGTACTCATACATGTGAGGAATACAGATGAATGATACCTACACAATCTTGCGCAACACAGAGAAGCAATCAGATTCATCATACGAAGGGATAGCTACTAGGAACAATTATGTATGAAATCTGATGAAAAGGACTCAGTTCAGTGGGTGCGAGTTCGCGTAGCGTTCGAGAATGCATTCGAATGGTAAATAGAAGGTTCGCGTTCGTATAGCGTTCGAGAACGCATTCGAACGGAGCCAGACCTGATACATGAAACACTAAAAAAATGCGTGCGCGTTCACGTAGCGTTTGAGAACGCGTTCGAACGGTAAACAGAAGGTTCACGTTCGTGTGGCGTTCGAGAACACGTTCGAACGGAACCAGACCTGATGCATGATGAAACTAAGAAAATGCGTGCGCGTTCGCGTAGCGTTTGAGAACGCGTTCGAACGGTAAATAGAAGGTTCACGTTCGTGTGGCATTCGAGAACGCGTTCGAACGGAACCAGACCTGATGCATGCAACACATTCATAGACAAACAAATCCACAATGTGGGACCTCACGTATCCGATTGAACTCATCTCACATCCAATCGAGTACACACCAATCGGCGCGGCAAAACATCGTGGTAAAAGGTTTTAACCCCTCCAAATAGGGGACCTTTCATCGCACTTACTAAGCCCATGCGCTCAATTGAATCATGCATACAAAGAATTAAAAAACAATAATATCAAACTTAGTATGCCCGATTGAACGTATCTTGCATTCAACCGAACACACATCAACCTGCGCGGCAAAGCATCGTGGTAAAGGATTTTAACCCCTCCAAGTAGGGGACCTTTCATCGCACTTACTAAGCCCATGCGCTCGATTGAATCATGCATACAAAGAATTAAAAAACAATAATATCAAACTTAGTATGCCCGATTGAAGTATCTTGCATTCAACCGAACACACATCAACCGGCGCGGCAAAGCATCTTGGTAAAGGATTATAACCCCTCCAAGTAGGGGACCTTTCATCGCACTTACTAAGCCCATGCGCTCGATTGAATCATGCATACAAAGAATAAAAAAACAATAATATCAAACTTAGTATACCCGATTGAACGTATCTTGCATTCAACCGAACACACATCAACCGGCGCGGCAAAGCATCGTGGTAAAGGATTTTAACCCCTCCAAGTAGGGGACCTTTCATCGCACTTACTAAGCCCATGCGCTCGATTGAAATACGCATACAAAAGTAACATGCAGAATTCAAATGACGAAAAATAAATAAATCAAGCAATATAAGACAAAAAAAGTGTCATTTACTCAAGCGGTACGTGGAGTTGTATCCCGAGTACAGATCATACTACCGTCCATTCAGAATCGGCTATGAAATTTATGTCCGGGTTTCCATCCGATATACCGCGAGAGTTGACACATCTTTCGTTTTATTCCAAAGCCACAACATACCATATCTCATAATCCATGCATAGTTATCTACTCAAGGGCCACAACATGCATTTCAACATAACAATCATGCAAGCAATATTCAATAAATAATACAAATAAAACAGAAAATGAATGTGGAAGGTACCCTCAGGTCTAACCTTTTATGTCATTTTCGAACTCGCTTTTCACGGCCGTCGGAAGGTCTATCACACCGCTACTTCTCCGGTTCACTGGTTTAGTGTCTTGGCTCACAGTTTTGCCGTTTTGCTTGCTTTTTGGCCTCCGTTTTGCTGTTGTTTGGCCTCCACTTTGCTATTGTTTCCTCTGTATTTCTGCTTGCTGTTTCGCTGTTTTGCTCGCTGTTTTCACTCCATTTTACTGCTATTTCCTCGCGGTTTTCTGGTCACAGTTTCAGGTCTTATTATTGCGTTTTAGGGGACTGTTTCTTGCGTATTTTTGTGATTTTTTAAGGGTTGTTTGAAGGGCTAAAACTTGGCAAAGGGGCTGCTGTTTTGCCCACACTGCATTCATGCACAGGGGGCGTTGTTCTGGTTGCTTGGGGCGTGAATGTTGCTATTGTTTTGGATGTTATTTTGGTGATGTGTGGGGAGTTTATGGAGGTGGTTTTCAGTGGTGGTTAGGGGCTGTATTGGTGGTTATAATGGTTGTTAAAATTCGGCAATGGAGGGGATGGAGGATAATGGTATTCTCGGCCAAAGAAAGAGAGATGAAGAGAAGAGTTTTGTTTGTGCTTCTTGCTTGGCCGTGGGGTTTGATGTCTCTAGGGTTTCTTGCTTGTGTTTTGCGTGTGAGATGAGGAATGGAGAGATCTTGGGCATGGGCTCGAGAGAGTCGAGAGGAGGGGTGGCTAGGTTAGTGCATGTTTATATAGAGAATGGTTAGGGCTTCACCTTGTCTCACAAGGAATTGGATCTTGGTTTCTAATTTAGGCTTCTCAAGAATGGCATACACAAGATTGAGGGGGGACAAAATATTATAAATTAGGAAGTTACAAGATTAGATTGGTGTTGATTAGGAAGTCAAATATTTTTAATTGGTAAATATATTATTTAGTTAGGAATGATTATATTTGATTAGTTTATATTAGGCATATACTTATTTTATGTTGTGTAAGTATTTTTATTATTTTGGTAGGTGATTATTTAGATTTTATTTGTTTGGTATATGACTTAATTAATTATTTTATTTAATTACATTATCTAATTAATATTTAACTTAATATTTGATTTAATTTGGGTGTGTTTTATGTGGGCTTGGGCTAGGCTAGGGTGCATGTGGGCTAAATGGGCTTGGGTCATGAGGCTAACAGCAAAACCAGAAATACCGATACCGTTCGAACGCCAATTCGAACGCGACACGAACGCCCGTAATCTGCCTGACGTTCGAACGTGTTTAAGAACGCAGCACGAACGAAAACAGTGAACATGTGAAACGACTCTGATACATACTCATCCTGAATTTCCCCTTCCGATATCCGTTTCTCGCGACTTCCGTGACTTAAAAGGTAGTACCTCCAACTGAGACTCATCATTGGGTTTCACATGCAAAAATGCAATGCCTACAATAGGTTCTGTGTACGCCTCTTCTGGGTATATTGAGAATCGTAGTGTATTGGGTGTGATGTCAAGACGGAAGTATCACTCCAGTCATAGTGGAGATAATGATCACGTAGGATACGGAACTGGTGCTCTTATGTACTGCAGTCATCAGGATAATATGACTAGGTCATGATTATCCGATTATAGAGACTAGTTACCAGAGATCCGATATGTGCTTCGTACGGGGCAGACACAATTCCAGCTCCAGGCCTAGCACGTGACATCCAATACTGGATCGCAATATGCAATACTACGTATACTAAAAATATTTCTAGAGAATTGGTAGGCACTGTGCTTTGCTAGAAGCCAACCATGTCTTGTAAATCGGTAAAAACGTAGTAGTAGGTACGTACGTATTCGGATAGTCCGACGACCAGATTTACTACCAACATATCCGGGGATCTCATGGGTCGCTTCCCGAAGATTCACCGATGACGTATGACTCAGATATAATTAATCTGGGATTAATTATTAGAGAGACAAAATTAATCTGGGATTAATTACGGAGATATTTTATCTTGGATAAAATATTATTTAAAGAGAGAGAACGATTAATTTGGAATTAATCGATAAAATAATATATTCGATATATTATACGAAATTAGATTTCGACGGGGAATTAAAATTAGATTTTAATTCGGGCGAACGATTTAATTTAGAATTAATTCACTAGCGATGTGAATAGTAATTTTGCTAGGCATAATTATTTAATTAAATTGATTTAATTACGTCGCAACGGAAAATTTGTTAATTTGGAATTAGCGAACCCGAGCCCGGGAGTGTTTGCGGGCCCACTCGCATTTCGAATTTAAGTGCGGCCCATAAGTCACATCACGCGTCACATCATTAGTCATTCTTGTGATAAAAGTCACATCACTTGGAGTGATGTGATGCCAGTCACTATTCATGAGTGATGTGAGTTGTTGGAAGGCTTAATTGCCTTGTACCTTTTTGGAAAAGAGTGAATTGGTATTTGTTTTTTGAAAATCAAATACCATATACACAACACACAAAACACAACTTCTCTTCATCTCCCTCCCTCCCATTCGGCCAAGGGCCAAAATTCTCTCATTCTCCATTTTTGACAATGCCGAGAGTTGGAAGCAGAAAATGTGAAGATTTGTTGCAAATTTTCACAAGTGCTAGCACACATTAGGAGTCTTACAAAGGTGATAGGGAAACCCACCCAGGCATGGAATCCACCCCCAAGCTTTGAGCTTGACCGAAACTTGGAGAGCACAAATGGGAGCCATTGCTGAGAGCTTCATGGAGGACCAAAAAGATTTTGTGTTCATAGCATCAAAATCCGATCAATGTAAGTATGATTCCGCCATACTTCTTTGTTGTATTCACATGTTTTACGCTTAAATCGATCTTGGTTTGACCTTAGAAACCCCAATAAAATCTCTATAGGGACAATCTCATCGACGTCTCTATTAGCAATCTCAAAAAGAACATTTAGAACTGACTTCTAAAATATACCACATGCCTATGGTTTTTATCTGATTGCTAATCATATATGGACTACCTATGCTCTGTACACAAAACTGACGGATCATTTCACAACACACACAGGACACCCTGATGATCTATCCACACCCAACGAACAGACGGAGGTATGATCTAAATAGATTGGTGACGTGACTGCCATCTAAGTGTGGAAGATGTCTCATGTGCCCACAGTGGTATCTCAAGTCTAAGAATCACAAATGCTACTCAACCCGTGAAGATTCTTATTGATGTTGGTGTACCATCCATTAAGAATCTTCGGTGAGTCGTTCAATGTTTATCCTTTATAAACACCTACACGTTTATACGAGTCCCCAAGACTCATGGTTCATTGAGAAATCATTGGAATCATATATTTCAATATACGACATGTACCGGTCTCAACGGGTTTACTTTACTGACCAAGTAGTGTAAACCTTGACCAGGAACTGTCTGAGACTGACAACGTCATGATACAACTCAATGTCAGTTGCGACGCTTTTGCAACAGTATTATGACTAATCATCCTAAGGTCTATTACGTCTTTACCATATTAAAAGATATATTAAATTACAGAAACTGCTTGTATTATTCATAATAAAACGTTTTACAGTAGTATTCTCAAAGAAATACAACCGGGAATTGGCGATCTGAGCACCAACCCCAACAAGATGATGATAACTTGGAGTTGTGCATCAATGGATTGTTGAAAATTTGATTAGATCAAATTTCCCCATTTCTACATGTTGGCCGAATATGAACCCTAGGATAAGTTCATGGTAATTTTTTAAATTAGACATTTGGATGTGTTAAAGGCATGAAATAAATATTGAATGATGATTTAATTAGATTGAAATCATATTGGATGTTAATTTCTTGTTATTTCCGTGAGTATGCATATTGTTGGAAAACTTGATTTTGCTTCAATTTGTGTTGGACATGAATTGGAATGATAAAGCATGATGAATTATATTAATTAATATTTTGGAAATATTAGATTAATTAATTGGTTGTGTTAATTACACTTTAATAGAATTAATATGATGTTTGGAATATTGTATTAATGTAATTTGGTTATATTTGGGCTAATGGGCTTGGTTGTGCCAAGTTTGGTTTTGGACAATTGGGTTGGATCCAATTGGGCCTAAACCATTTCCATAAAAGTCCAAAATATGAATTTGGGCTTTTTAATAATTTTATTGGGCCTAATGGGACAAAATTAATTTATGGCAAATGGTGATTCCTAAATGGGCCAAGGCATTATGGGTTTGATCCATAATGGCCAAAGTCCATGCCTACAGAATTAATTAGAAGCCCATTGGACCTAATAGAATTGGCATCGGATGCTAATTGGGCCTTTGAGATCCATTTGGATTGGATTTGGAATCCAAGTCTAAAAGACATTAATAAAACAAGTGTAATTGTTTAATTTGGAATTAAACTTGAATTAGTATTGAATACAATTAAAATTGGATTTAAATTGTAGTTCGATATAATTCAAGAATACTTACTTTGAGTATTTATTCTTAAACGTTGGACTCACACAAATCAAATCATTGTATGAACATTGGATGGTCATTAATTGAAGAATTAATTAATTGGATTAGATTGATTGACAACATTCTATGTGTGAATACTTGGATGTATTTGTTGAATAATGTATATCAGATGTATATTAGATGGGTGGGGCAATTTTGGAAATTGTTGTAAATATGGTATTTAATTGAAATTGGACTTGCGTGTCCAGCCTATCACCTCTCATTCTCATTGTATTTCTCTTCTCACCAATTCCCCTCAATGTAAATGAGGTTTCTTATAGTGTTATGTAATTGTGTTTTAGAAGAATGTAAAGTGCTAGCGGGAGAGAGAAAAAGAGAGATTTGTTCTAGGAACAATTTGTGAATATACATCCGCATATCATTATTAATTTTATCGCGCCTTATTATGCTTTTAGAATGCATGTTTAAGGGTGAATGATGAGACCTAATCAAAGATAATAAATTGGTTGTCAGTTTACGAAAACGCCCTCACATTTAATATTAAGTGTTTCCTTCCATTGAGTGGTTCTCTCTCAAGATCCAAGATTGGCTTTGATTTGTTGGCCAAAGTCAAGATCATTGTCTATTGCGGATGTGTTTGAACCATGAAAGCTTTGTTAACATCGCATGTCTTGGGCAGTTGTGACTTGTTGGCCAAAGTCAAGGTCACTTCTATACATCGATGTGGATTACGAAGCTTTCCCACTGTCAATGGGTCGCGCTTAACTAGAATCATTAAGCTTGTTGAGCCAAAGCCAATGCTTAGTTGATTAAGAGGAAACAGGTTAGGAAATATATTGGATATATATTTTGGACTTGGAGGTCCACCTACCGGATCTAGGAATTGGATGTGATCTAATTGATCTTAGAGATCTACCTAGTTAAGTTTTATACAGCTTGTTAGCCAAAGTCAAGGTTGTGTATTATTTAACGGGATCCTAGCCCACTAGGAAACTAGGTTTCCCGAGTACTCAACAGAGGGTTAGAGGCTCGCCGAAAAATAGTGGGAGGCTAGTATTAAATTTGCAATTTCGTTTAATACTCGCTAAAATACGCGCTATTTTATTATTACTTCTCGTTATTTTTTATATTAGTTGGACTAATATTATTTTATTTCTTTCTTTGAACAGTTAGATTGTACTCTACATTACTCCATTTGTAGTTGGTTATATAGTTGGACTATAGTAACCATTGCATTTGAGTGTACCCGAAATATTTGGTTGGATAGTTGGACTATAGCAATCAAGATGGCTGGAAAGATTAGCGTTAGGGACATAATCATGGGCGAGAATGTCTTTAACGGCGTAAATTTTCCAGATTAGGAAATGAATCTCAGGATAGTCCTGGGAGCTGAGGAGTTACTCTATGTTATAGAGAGACCTCTCGGGCTTGAGCCCGGACTTGAGCAGCCAGTAGAGCATGAGCTTTGGAAGACTCATCGTGATGATAAATTTACTACTCAATCTGTTATGCTTGCTGCAATGACCCCTCAGTTTCGTCGTCAGAATAATGGATTGGATCCTTATGCGATGATGTCGAAATTGAAGGACCTTCACAGATCTAATCTTAGATCTCAAAAGTATGATTTGAAAAAGAAGCTCTTTCGCTCGCATATGTCAGAGGGTACATCTATCGAGCACTACATGTCGCAGATGATTACTGACATCGAACAGCTAGGTCAGTTGGGCATTACCTTCGAGGCCGAGACTTCCATAGATTTGATCTTACAGTCTCTGTCCGATTGTTGGGGCGGGTACGTCATGAACTATAATATGATGAACCAAGAGAAAAATCTTGGAGATTTAATGGCTATGTTGAAAGAGGCAGAGGTAGAGCTTCTGAAGGGCAAGAAGCGCGAGGCGTATCTTACTTCGACATCCCAGAAGGCCAAGACTTGGCCGAAGGCTTCTGGGGGTGTGAAGAAGAAGAAGAAAAAGAAAAAGGGCAAGGCTAAATCTTCAGTCTTCTAGGACGACAAAGGACATATCCCAAGACGTCTGCCTACACTGTGGCAAACGGGGTCACTGGAAGCGTGACTGCCGTAAGTACAAGGAGGACTTGAAGGAAGCGAAGGCGGGCAAGGCTCCAGCTTCAAGTATGTTTGTTATTGAAATAAAGATGTCCACTACTGGTTTTAAAAATTGGATTTTTGATACTGGATGTGGTACTCACATATGTACTGATGTGCAATATCTGCAGATTAGCAGGAGACTGGCTTCAGGTGAGATCGACCTACGAGTCAAAAATGGGACGAGAGTTGCTGTTTTGGCCGTTGGCACCTATGTTTTGAATCTGCCATCGGGGCATGTACTTACATTATGTGACTGTTATTTTGTACCTAGTTTGACTAGGAACATCATCTCTGTATCTAGTTTAACCCGATGCGGGTACACCTTTGTATTCCGGAACACTGGGTGTTTTGTATATAAAGATGATATTTTGATATGTACAGCACATGTTAATAATGGTCTTTATATTTTGAATATAAACGAATCTCAAACATATAACATGATAAACAAAAGGCTCAAACTGAGTAAAACAGATGAGACTTATTTGTGACATTGTCGTCTATGACACATTAACAAGACTCGTATATCCACTCTTTCGAAGAATGGATACTTGGACGGATTTGATCTTAATTCATATGATGTCTGCGAATCTTGTTTGTTAGGAAAAATGCCTAAAACACCTTTTAATGGTAAATGTGTACGTGCCACCGAGCTGTTAGCCCTCGTTCATAGTGACGTATGCAAGCCCATATCTAGCCAGGCTAGAGGTGGATATGAATACTTCATAACCTTTACGGATGATGCATCGCGTTATGGTTATGTGTATCTTATGAAACACAAGTAAGAACTTTTGATAAATTCAAAGAGTTTCGACACGAAATAGAAAAACAGATAGGCAAAAGTATTAAAACATTACGGTCGGACCGTGGTGGAGAATACTTAAGCAATAAGTTTCAAGATTACTTGAAAGAATATGATATTCTTTCACAGTGGACTCCTCCCGAAACACCTCAATGGTGTGTCCGAACAGAGAAACTGAACTTTGTTGGACATGGTAAGGTCAATGATGAGTCACACAGAGCTACCGATTTCCTTCTAGGGATACGTATTAAATAGTGCAATAATATTTTGAATAAGGTTCTGTCAAAGTTTGTTGGACAGACTCCATATGAAATATGGATAGGAAAGAAACCGGGTTTCTCATTCCTGAAGATTTGGGGATACTGGGCATATGTTAAATGTTTGGATGGTACCAAACTAGAACCCAAATCGGATAAGTGCCTATTTGTAGGTTATCCTAGGAAAACCAAAGGATATTATTTCTACAGCCCACAAGAGAACAAAATATTTGTTGCTCTTCATGCAGTTTTCCTAGAAAAGGAATTCATAAATGCAGTGGTAAGTGGGAGGAAAGTAGAACTCGATGAAAATCAGAGTGATACTGTTCCTGGCACCCACCCCCCCACTGAACAACAACAGTCCATCAGGGATGAGACAGTTCCACAATCATCTAATACACAATAACCGCTTAAGTCAGAGAGAGTCAGAAAAAACCTGAGAGGTATGGGTTCCTGATCTCACCTCATGTAGACATTAATCTTATTGAGGAAGATGAACCGACTTCGTATGAGGAAGCTATACAAGGTATCGACTCCGCTTTATGGCAAGAGGCTATGAGTTCTGAAATAGATTCCATGTATTCCAACCAAGTTTGGACATTGATTGATGCACCAGAAGGCATTAAGCCTATTGGTTGTAAATGGGTCTTCAAAAGGAAGACAGACATGTAAGGCAACATACAAACGTACAAAGCTAGGCTTGTAGCTAAAGGTTATCGTCAACAACATGGTGTTGATTACGATGAAACTTTTTCACCTGTTTCCATGATGAAATCCATTCGGATAATGCTTGTTATTGCCGCATATTTCGATTATGAAATATGATAGATGGATGTCAAAACTGCTTTCCTTATCGGAACCTTTTGGAGGATGTTTATATGCAACAACCTGACGGTTTTGTCATACCAAAACATGCAAACAAGGTTTGCAAGTTAAACCGACCCATTTATGGATTAAAGTAAGCATCACATTCTTGGAACCAATTTTTGATGAGATCATAAAAGAATACGGTTTCATTCAAAATGAAGATGATTCTTGTGTATATAAGAAGGTTAGTGTGAGCGCACTGACATTCATTGTCCTATATATTGATGATGTATTGCTTCTTGGCAATGACATTCCCATGCTACAATCGGTGAAAGCTTGGCTTTCATTAAAATTCTCCATGAAAGACCTAGGAGAGGCAGCTATTATTCTAGGAATAAGGATCTACTAGGATAGATCTAGAAAGTTGGTGGGACTCTCCCAGAGCTCGTACATTGACAAAGTGTTGAAGAGATTCAATATGGATCAGTTCGAGAGGGGGCTGCTTCCAGTGTCATATGACGTCTCTCTATCTAAGGATATGTGTCCTAAAACTCAAGATGATAAAGATGCAATGATTCGGATCCCATATGCTTCTGCAGTCGGATCGATCATGTACGTCATGATATGTACATGACCTGATGTCTCATATGCTTTGAGCATGTGTAGTCGCTATCAGGCCGATCCAGGTGATGGTCACTAGATTGCTGTAAAGAACATCCTTAAGTATCTTAGACGGACTAAGGATGCTTTCTTAGTCTCTGGGGATGGAGAACTTGAGGTGACTGGGTTCGCCGATGCAAGTTTCCAAACCGATATTTTGTTTGAAACTGTATATAGTCTACTAAACATGTACATAGTTCAGGTGTTAGATACTTGAGTGATTGGCTATGAGTCAAGTGGGAGATTGTTGGACAATTATGACCCATAGCATCACTATTTGTAAAAATACATTGTGTTTTTGTACAAATTAACTATGTGACAAAAGGAAATTGATATTTTATCATTATTGTAATTGGATTACTTGGATATATATAATGATAAAAGTCCATATGGTTAAATCGGATAAATAAGATATGAGACAGTATTAATCCACGAACAATTTAATCATTAAATATCCCTAGTCGTAGTATTATCGAGACTGGACATCGATAATGCGGAATAGACTAGTATTGCACTTGTGCACATTATGGAAGCTTAACGACATAGTTCTCATATATTTAGGTATTGGATACTTATGCAAGTGTAATAAGAGGTTCTGTTAGTCGTTGGACCGAGGATAGTTTAACTCTGGATAGACCCCCTCGGAATCCCATTGGTAGTATGACTATGTGTCTATGGGAATCCGAATCAGGGTAGGCGTATGTGATATTTAACCTGAGACTTGCATCGCTATTACTTGCGACAATCAGTTTACTTTGGTATTGGTCATCTGGAGCTTTAACAGGTTCTGTGTACGCCTCTACTGAGTTTACTGAGAATCGTAATGTATTGGATGTGATGTCAATTTGTGAGTATCACTTCAGTCATATGGAGATGATGGTCACACAGGATACGGAACTAGTACTCTTAAATGCTGCAGCTATCGGGATAGTATGACTAGGTCATGACTATCCAATTACAGAGACTAGTTACGTGGGATCCGATATATGCTTCGTACGTGGCAGACACAGAGCCAGCCCTAGGCCTAGCATGTGACATTCGATACTGAATCATATTACGTATTACATAGTATCACTACGCCTGATACAGATAATATTCCTCGGTGGATATTTCTGGAGATTTGGGTAGGCTTTGTGCTTTTCTAGAAGCCAATCATGTCTTGTAAATCGGTGAGAACGTGGTACATGGTACGCACGTGGTCAGATAGTTCGACAACCGTATTTACTGCCAACATATCCAGGAATCTCTTGGGTCGCTTCCTAAAGATTCACCAATGACATTTGACTCAAATAGAATTAATCTGGGATTAATTATGAGAGAGAAAATTAATCTGGGATTAATTGCGGCAAGAATTAATTTGGGATTAAATTCGTATAGAAGAGAGAACCCGATTAATTTAGAATTAATCGATAAAATAAATTTAATAGTTAAATTGGATTTTTCTATTTAATTTATTTGGGCTAAAATAATATATCAGATATATTAATTGAAATTGGATTTCAATACGAAATTAAAATTGGATTTTAATTCGAGCGAATGAATTAATTTGGAATTAATTCGTAAGTGACTATTGTAATAATTTTACTAGGCATAATTATTTAATTAAATTGGATTTAATTATGTAGCGACGGTAAATTCGTTTAATTCGGAATTAAACGAACCCGGGCCCAAGTTAAGTTGTGTATTGTGTAAGCCAACTTAAATTTTGAATTTAAAATGGGTGGGACCCTTGAGTTACATCACTTGTCAAAAGTTGATGTGAGTAGTTGGCAAAATTAATGGAAGCCTTTAAACACACAACAACCAAAACTTGACTCACTATTCACTCTCTTCTCTCTATTGGGAAATTTTTGTTTCAAAAATTTCTATAAGCTAGCACTTGAGGAGTCTAATGAGGTGTTAGGGAAACTCACCCAAGGTATTAACCACTCTACGCAAGCTTGGAGCTTCATAATCCAAAGGAAAATTTTGAATTCTCCACCAAATCAATGTAAGTATTTCCGTAACTTTTATTGATTTATTCACACTATAATCATGTTTAGAGATCTTGAGCATGTCTTAAAGACACTAACAATGGTATAAGAGCCTTGCTAAACTTGATTTAAATTCTAGGGTTTATGAACTTTAATTTTGGGATTTTTGCTTGGAGCATGTAAATTCAAAATTGAGTGTTTGGTTGATGTTACTTAGGGTTGAGTATACTGAAATTACTTAGGGTTGCAAAGAAACCTTGTGGATGAAGATTTTTCTACTATAGTTGGGTGTGAAGCAGGAAAGTTATGTTGTATATTGTGACAGTCGGAGTGCTATTTACTTGGCAAAGAATTCAATATATCATTCGAAATCTAAGCACATCGATGTAAGGTATCATGGGTCAAACATGTTGACAAATGCATTGTCCAAAGAGAATATGAAAAGTTGTAAGAAGAAATTAGATTTGGTGGAGCCCCCAAATGAGCTAGAGGGGGAGATTTGTTGGGTATACCTTATGTTGGGGGCCCAAAAGACCAAGTTACAAATAGTTTATGAGTTATATGATGAACACTAAACAATGCACATTTATTAAAAGAAAAATTAATCATTTTATACTTGTAGTTTCATTAATCCCCTTAATTTAGCATATTTGTTAAATAATAAATATATTTATGTTTATTGTGATTTTTATTTCTTATATAGGTGAAATAATATTTTGGATGTATAACTAGGAAAATATACTTGACATTTGGATTTTGGAGGCCAAAAACTTAAAAGGGTGTTCTGATAGTGTACAACTTCGGAAATTCCAACCTTGTATAATTTTTGTATTTTGGCCATAATAATTTACTCAAATTCCGGATTGATGAGATTCTAGTTCCAAATGAAACAAAACTCAAATATCTACAGCTTTACTGTTGACAAGATTTTATAATTCTGAGATTTTCAAGACCAAAATTGACGAAAAATCAAAAGTATGTTATATGTAAATATATATATATATTGGTGGAGGGTCACCATCCACTTTCGGTGGATGCCCCTCCACCTTGACAATTACAATGCAATTGTCTTTCATAATTGTAATTTTACAATTGTGAAGGTTGTGCTTCCTCTATAAATTAGAAGATGCTCATCCTTCAAAAACTCATGCTTTCTCTCAATCATCTGGTAAAATTTTGGGAGAGAATGTCTTCTATGTTTTATTTTTTAAAAGCTTTCTTGTAATTTGTTTTTCTTTTAGTGATAAAATTATGAGTGTTTTTATTCAAATTATAAATAGCTAATTTCATACTATTGGGGTAAAATGGTAAAGCTGTTAATATGAAAATTTAGATTAATCTTATTTATATTATAATATATAAATTATAATCTAATGATTAATATTTAATTTAAATCTGGATTATTTATTGACAAACATTGCTACCGCCTATATGGCTGGTTTTTTTTTTATTTGGCATAATTGAGTACCCAACTAGACTTGTTATAGACAAAAGCTATTACCGCCTTTATGGCTGGTTTTATTTGTTTTGGCATAATTAATTCCTAAAATAAATTAATTGGGTAATAATGATAATTTATATATTATAAAAAGTAAGATTTCTAAATTTGAAATATTAAAAGTGGATCTCCTAGCCTCAACATTTTATTTTATTATTGCTGTTTAATTTAAAATTTTCAATCACTCAAACAATTCTATCTTTTTCACTCAAATTATTATTTTATCCTATTAAATATATTATGTATGGATCGACCCCAAACTTACCGGGTTATTTTATTACTTCGACACTTTTATACTTGGAAGTAAATAACCATTTTGTGAGTGTGTCAAGTTCTTGGCGCTATTGTCGGGGAATAAATTTAGTAGATAGAATAATCCTCGTAATTTTTTTCCTTATTTTATTTATTTTTATTTTTGATTTTCCTTTCTATTTTTGTTATATTTTCTGTATCTCATTTTCTTTTTTCTTTACATTTGTGTAGATCCAAAATGTCCTGATTGATCCTAAATGAATCTTGAACTCAGACATCCCACATACAAACAAACCCTGTATTTAATTCTTCAAGGTTAGAGGAGACAGAAAAATCAATTAAAATGGAGCTTGTATTTTGCCAAATAATTTCTTGAACCATCCCCATCCAGAGATTCTTCCATAGTTTTTTTTGTGAAAACTTAATTCGAGAGATTGAGACAGTTGTACTAGCAATTCAATTGAGATCTGAATTGATAATAATCAGAGGACGTTTTTAGATCTAATCACTACATTTGTATTTTTCTTTCTTTTCTTTCTTTTTTATTTTTATTTAATTTTTTTCCACTTATTTATTTTTATTTGTAAGTATTGTATTTTTAAATTTTAGCATATAGTCTGCATTTAGGTTGCATGAGACATTGGTCTCGATCATCTAGCGGTAGATTAAATAGAGTGTATTCATCATCTTCATTGTCAGTCAAAATGTCCGAGAACCAAAATAAAAATCCACATGCCCGAGTTGAAAATCCAATTGATCATGAAGAAAATGAGTCTCAGCATGGCGATCTAATCATCCTAGGACACTCAGAAAATTCATGAATCCCACTAGGACAGGATCACCATCTTGCATTATTTTCCCCCCAAATGCATAACGTTTCAATTTTAAATCAGGTGTCATCCAATTTTTACCCACATGAATATAATTCGTATCTAGAATCAGAAAATTCTTATCAGCACTTAAGAGAATTTGAAGAGGTATGTAACACTTGCACATACCAAATTACAGCATGAATATAATTCGACTTAAGTTTTTCCCTTTTCTTTAAAGGATAAAGCTAAAATTTGGCTTCAAAACTGTAACATCCCCCTCCAGGAGATGCTACCGGCAGGGAATAGGCTGAACTATCCCCCTGAGCCTCTGACTATTTGACTGTGATCATCATTACTAAACTCATCTCAAATTACTTACTTATGCATATGGACCATTGCCCTGAATCAACAATATGAAATGCATCTCAAAACTGATAACTGTATACTTAATAATACTTTCCTTTACAACTTTATTCATAAACGTTTTAACTTTACAATGACCGATGCAATACTAGTGACTGTTACATGACTTCACTTTGACTCTGACTAAACTCTCTCCCTTTGACTTGACCTGATAGACTCAATACCCTAATGGCTGCCATCAGTATCCTTCCTCTCGAGCTCGTCCTTTAAGTAACCTGTAAAGTAAGAAATTGGGAGTGAGGGGTTAGATCGTTTGAATGACCTAGTGAGTGGACAGTTAAAATGAAATCTAATACACTTTATGAAATTTCATTTTTCTAAAACCATAATCGTTTCAAGGAAAACATATTTTTCTGTAATCGTTCTTCTTATCTGAAAACAACTATTTTTCTGAAAAAACCTTTGTAGAAACTGCTATCTGTCTGTAAAACTCAAATATTCCATAAAACACTTTCTTTTGAAAAATCGTTCTTAAAACTATCTTTCTGAAAATCTGTTTATGAGAAACCTGTATTTGAAAATCTACTGAAAACCTGACACATGGGGGCGTTACGTATCGACGTCCCCTAAGCCACTGAACTAGAGCCAATACTGATGATCCATACTACTACCTGACCCTGAAGTTAGGGTCTATGGGCGTAACGTATCACCGTCTCGCTAGCCCTGAATCTAGGATATGAGGGCGTTACATATCGCCGTCCCCTCTGTCCTGCTCTACATGTGCACATTTTATCCTTCAATTCCATAAGTTACAATCTGAGGTGGGTTTTTCCCCCATGCCTCCAAAAATCACAAAATCATGCTTTTAAAAATCATGCTTCTTAAAACTTTCTCTTTCATAAAATAACTATAATAAAATCGGCTAACGCCCTATGTGCATAACAATAAGTCTTTACTTAAAACAATATAGATGAAAAGTCAACTTAAAGAGAGAGTGTCCACTAGCACTCACAGATTTGAAATTTGGCTGACATTACTTTACTTCAGTGTAGGAGATTGTGGTTCCTTCAACGACCTATAATTGGTAATTTTGATTACAACATAGACTGAGGAATTTCTTAATTTAAGTAATTGCTATCACTACATGGTGTATTATGTCTGTGTCATGATGTGATGTATGTATGTGAGCTGATACGAGACCCTTAAGGTGGCCTCTAACATGCTAGGGTGAAACTGGAATGAACAAAAACTTATTCTAGGGAAATTCTGGTCACGCGTCGCGTCGCTGTCCTTAGAGCATCGCGACGCTCACACGTGCAACTAAACCAGTGAGCATCATCTGCTTCCGTGTCACGACGCAAGGGTTGGGTGTCGCGACTCCCACACGCGTTATGACGCTAAATGTTGAGCATCACTACATCCAACAAACAAAGACGAGGCAGTGAGCTCTCTATGTTTTTCGTGTGGCGACGCTAGTCCTTGGGAGTTGCAACACTCATATTCCAGAACCGAATCGGGGAGAAATTTCCCAGAATGCGTCGTGACACCGGGGGTGCGCGTCGCGATCTCATCCTATTTTCAGGACCTAACACTTACTTCCCAATGTCTAGCTTACCCAAATGTACCTCCAACACCCTCACACCACAGCTATACACAAAAAATTCCTTAAACTTCAATATTCAAGTATGTTAAACCAACACTCCATCATCAATTTAACTATTTAATATCATAACTTTAACTTAGTTTCAATGCTTAGCATTAATAAATTTGACCAGTTCTTAATACAAAATCCATTTCCTAGTTGATTATCCACCTTAATGCAATCTCTAACATGCGCATAACACTTGCAGAACATCACCCTATCAAAACTTCATAATTCAAGTGTTGGGTCAAGATGGCCTTTGTTGGAGTTTAATCAAGTCCACAAGATCACAAACAATGCATAAAAACGAGTTATGAACACATCAAAGGAGTAAGGCGGAAACATAACTCACATTGATTGGTTTTGATGAAATGAAGAACATGCGTTTTTTGGCTTCATCAAGCTTGGTTTTGGGGCTTCTGGAACTGCAGTGAACGCACAGAGGGGGCTGTGAAAATCTCCTCCATTTTCGGCCATGGATGACTCCATTGAAGCTCCAAGCTTCAAGCTTCCTTGCTCAAGAAGATGCTTCCCTATCACCTATGTATGCCTCCTAGAGTGTGCTAGCACAAGATTTAGCAACAAAAATGGTCATCTTGCTTCTCCATTTGCTCGGCAGAAAACGCAACAAGAAGAAGAAGAAGTCTGCTGCCTAAATCGTGAAGGAGAGAAAGAGAGGGAGATAAAACGTTTTTGGCTCCAAGCCTTTTTTTACGTGTACTGTACATTAGGTGGAGAGAGAATAAAAAGCTTTTGTATATATCTCTTATTAATATTTTACCAAGTAAATAAAATAAGATATATATACTCAACTTTAATTCAAAAGCCAAAAAGGCAAGGAATAAAATAATGTTATATTCCATCTCAGCCTTTTAAAAGCTTTCATCATTTCACATCACTATTCACATCACATCTCTTCACTTTATTAAAGTGACAAGTTGTCAAGTCACATCACTCAAAGTGACAATTGATTTGACGATTGACGCACTAACGATTTGACGCTTGATGTGACTTGCGTGCCGCACTCGAATTCGAAATGCGAATGCGCTCGCGATCACTCTCGGGCTCGGGTTCGCTAATTCTAAATTAACGAATTTTCCGTCGCGTCGTAATTAAATGATTACGCCTAGCGAATTCACTATTCACGTCGCTAACGAATTAATTCTAAATTAATTCGTTCGCCCGAATTAAAATCTAATTTTAATTCCGCGTCGAAATCCAATTTCGATTAATATATCGAATATATTAATTTTATCGATTAATTCCAAATTAATCGTTCTCTCTCTTATAATTAATATTTTATCCCAGATAAAATATCTCCGCAAATAATCCCAGATTAATTTTCTCTCTCATCGAATTAATCCCAGATTAATTCTATCTCTCTCTTCTAATTAATCCCAGATTAATCAAAGTGCGAGTCATACATCATCGGTGAATCTTCAGGAAGCGACCCATGAGATCTCCGGATATGTTGGCAGTAAATACGATCGTCGGACTGTCCGAACACGTAAGTACCTCGTACTACGTTTATATCGATTTACAAGACAAGGTTGGCTTCTAGCAAAGCGCCATGCCTACCCAATTCTCCAGAAATATTCTTACAGGAATATATAGATCTGTATCAAGCGTAGTATACCGTAGTATTGTGTATATTGGCCCAGTATCGGATAATCACGTGCTAGGGCTGGGGCTGGATAAGTGTCTGCCCCGTCCGAAACACATGTCGGATGTCTGGTAACATAGTCTCTATAATCGGATATACATGACCTGGTCACAATATCCCGATTGGTTGCGCAACACTCAAGAGCACTAGTACCGTATCCTGCGTGACATCATCTCCAAATGACTGAAGTGACACTTCCATCTTGACATCACACCCAATACACTACGACTCTCTGATAAACCCAGAAGTGGTGTACACAGAACCGGTTAAAGCCCCCTACCACCAAGACCAAAGTTTATCGATTATCGTAAGTATTAGCGATGCAAGTCTCAGGTTAAGACTATACACACCTACCTCGATTTCGGCCTCCCATAGACACATAGTCATAATACCAATGGGATTCCGAGGGGTCTATCCAGAGCGAAGCTGTTTCCCGTACCATCGGTGAAACACGACCTCCTATCGCACTTGCATAAGTATCCAATACTTATATATGAGAACTATGCCGTTGTGCCCTCACAAACGCGCACAAGTGCAATACTAGCCTATTCCGCATTATCGATGTCCAGTCTCGATAATACTACGGCTAGGGATATTTAATGATTAAACCTTCGTGGACTGATACTGTCTCATATCATCTCAATCCAGGAACTAATCATAGGGACCTCTCTTCATTTATATATCTATGGTGATCTAATCACAAATGATGAGAGTGCAATTTCCTTGTCACATAGTTAATTTGCTACAACAACACAATGATCTGTGCAAATAGTGACGCTATGGGTCATAATGTCCAACAATCTCCCACTTGGCACGTAGCGAGTCACTCAAGTGTCCTACACCTGAACTATGTACGGTTCGCTCAAATTGCTGAGGAAAGGTTTTCGTCAGCGGATTTGCTTAATTATCGTCTGACGCGATTTACACGATCATCACATCGCCACGATGTATGATCCGAACGAATCAGATGATATAGAAGTATATATCTGGATCGTCGATGAGACCTTTAATTCCTTAGCCTGTGCTGACGCCTAGCTCAGCTGCTAACAGAACTATATCTAATCTAATTAGATTTATTATCGATCCAAATGGCTTCTATTGCTGCCTCAGCTGCAGCAATAATCCGCATTTGTTGTTAATTCGGCAACAGTTATCTTGCTAGGAAGATTTCCAGCTCACTGTCCCTGTTATTCAAACTTTATAGTACCGCAGTATTTACCGGTTTGGAAACTTGCAGCAGTGATCCCAGTCACTTCAAGTTCTCCATCTCCATAGTTTAAGACAACATCTTTAGTTCTCTAAGATACTAACAGATGTCCTTAACTTCAATCCAGTGACTATCACTTGGATTGACCTGATCGTGACTCCATATGCTCGAAGCGTATGAGACACCAATACAAGTACATTTTAAATGTACAATTTCTCAGAGAGTGTTACCAACTCCAAATCTAGCCCAGTAGATCTTTATTCCTTGAATAAAGGTTGTTACTCCCCAGAATTCTACGGAGAATTTCTATTGAAAGAATATCCATGAAAGCCAAGCTTTCACCAATTGCTTTATGGGAATTTCATTGTCAGTGCCCTCTCCCACTAACCTCCTTATATACACAAGAATTATTTCGTTTTGAGTTAAATCATAAACCATTATGATTATTTCAAAACGTCAGTTCCAAGAACCCTATGCTTGCTTCAATCCAAACATGGATTGAATAATCCGCAAACCTTGTTTGTCGGTTATACAAAATCGTCAGAATGTTATAAACATTCTCCAAAAGGTTTCCTTTTCAGGAAAGCGATTTTGATTTGTAACTGACATATTTCATAAATGAAATATACAGTTATCAACAAGCATCTTCAAAATGGATTTACCATGGCAACAGGTAAAAGGTTGAACCGTTATTAACACAATGTTGATAACGATACCTTTCCGTCAAAAGCCTAGCTTTGTACGTTGGTATGTTGCCATCCATGTATGTCTTCCTTGAAGACGTATAATGTACCAATAGGCACAATGCTTTGTGGTACAACAACTAGTATCCAAAATAGTTGTTAAACATGGAATCCATTTTGGACTTATGGCACTTTGCCATAATAGGGAGTCGATACCTCGTATCACTTCCTCTAAACGTAGTCGGTGGTATACCTTCATAAGATTGACATCTTAATGAGGTTAGATCAGAAACCCATACCCTAGGTTGTTTTCTGACTCTATCCGATCTACCCATTTCTTGTGTATTTGAAGATTAATGGTACAGATTCATCATAGATGAACTGTTTGTGTTCCATTAAGGACTTCGTGCTTTGAATAGTATTACTCCGATTTTCATCGAGTATCACTATCCTCCCACTGACCACTGCATATCGGTATTCCTCTCAGGAAAACCGCATGGTGAGCAACAATCACATTGTTCTCATGTGGGATTTATAAGTACTATACTTATGGTTTCCCTTAGGATAACCTATATTGGCACTAATCCAATTTG
The DNA here is from genome assembly GCA_019454045.1 of Zanthoxylum bungeanum. Taxonomy (NCBI): domain Eukaryota; kingdom Viridiplantae; phylum Streptophyta; class Magnoliopsida; order Sapindales; family Rutaceae; genus Zanthoxylum; species Zanthoxylum bungeanum. The sequence goes on along the minus strand of SKCR01017059.1, from coordinate 122,563 downwards.
GGTTCTTAGTTTGGTATCATCCAAACTTTATGCCTGGCATACCCAAATTATCAGGAATGAGAAACCTCGTTTCTTTCCTGTTCATATCCTATATGATATCTGTCAAACAGATTATATGGAACCTTATTCTAAATAAGTTTTGCACTGTTAATACATATCCTGTTTGAAGGAAATGATAGCTCAGAGCGACTCGTGATAAACCTTATCATGTCCAACAAAATTCGGTTTTTGTTCGGACACACCGTCTAACTGACATGTCTCGTTTAATTGTGTCCTAGACAACAATACCATAAATAAGTCTCTATTGATCAAATCAATTTGAGCTATTTATTTGTCATTTATATGTTTGAGATTTTTTTTTATTATATTCAAAATATAAATTCTGTTATTTACATCTAATGTATTTATCTCAGTATCATCTTTATATAATAAAACACTTTAGTGTTTTTGGAATATAAAGGTTCACCCGCAGTGGGTTAAACACTGATAAAGAGATAATGTTTCTAGTCAAACTAGTTACATTATAACAGTTCCTAATTTAAGTACACACCCCAGGTTAGTTCCTAAACTTAGGTATCTACGGTCGAAACAGCGACTTTCGTCCCGTTTCCGATTCGCAGAGGAATCTCAGCTTGAAGTCAGTATCCTGCTCAAAGCAGATTCTGAATATCAATACATATATTTTATGTACCACACTAAGTATTTAAAATCTAATTTCAATACTAGCTGTGAACATAACTAAGACAAACATATTTAAAGTTAGAGCCTCGCCCTTTCTTTAATTCCTTCTGTGTTTTCCATATCCAAATGGTAGTCACTTTGGGATATGTCAATTATCCTTTTTCAATATTTCACAAACCTTTGGCCAAGCCTTGGGTTTCGAAATATCGAAACGATGTGCACCTGTGCTACATGCCCAATTGCAAACTTTGACTTTTCTCCACTAGAATAGTCAATTAATTCTCCAAGAATTATTAATTGCAATTTTAATACTTTTAAATCTAAAGATAGATTTTATAAGTATATTAATTAAGCATTAAAGTCATCATCACATAAATCTTCCAAAGATTTTATGCTCTACTATTTGCTTAATTTTGGGCGTTACGTATAATAAGTTATTTTATCAAATAAAGTAACCTATTATTTATTCCCAATTTGAAAATTAAATCATTTAAAATATTTTTAATCCCAGATTATATTTTAAATATCCAATTTTTCATTTCTTATCTTGATTACAATAGTCCAACTATTTAATCAACGATTAGTGGTACTATATATATTATAATGATTATAATAGTCCAACTATATAATCAAATATAATCCAAATTAATTAACCTCAATTACATTGATTACTATAATCCAATTATAAAATCAACTGTAAACTGAAATTAATTAATTCAAATATATTGATTAATATAATCCAATTATATATAATCAAGTATAATACAGTCCAACTGTTTATTAAAACAACATAAAATATTAGTCCAACTAATACTTTTGATTAATATGACGAAAAATAAAATGAGCGTGTTTAGCGAGTATTCGAACGAATGTTGCAAATTCAATACTTGCCTCCCACTATTTTTCGTCGAGCCTCTAACCCTCTGTGGAGTACTCGGGAAACCGTGTTTCCTAGTGGGCTAGGATCCCGTTAAATAACACACAACCCTGACTTTGGCCAATAAAAAGTTGTATGCTATTTAACTAGGTAGATCTCTCAGATCAATTGGATCTCATCCAATCCTAGATCCGGTTAGGTGGACATCCAAGTCCGAAACATATGTATAATGTCAATGTATCCATATACATTTTCCTAACCCTATCCTCTGAATCATAGGAGGCCTTGGCTTTGGCCAAACACAAACCTAATGATTCCAGTTAAGCGGGACCCATTGACGAGGAAAGTTTCGTAATCAATGTCATTGGACAAAAAGTGATCTGACTTTGGCCAATAAAAATCACGATTTGGACAAGACACCGATATGCAACAAAACTCTCATGATTCAAGTACATCCTTGATTGACAAAGGTCTTGACTTTGGTCAATAAAACCAATGCCAACTTCGGATCTTGAACAAGAATCATTCAATGGAAGGATATTTGCTTAATATAAAACGAGGGTTTTTCGCGTGCAAATTGGCTACCAATTTAATTATCTTTGTTAAGGTCTCATCATCATACACCCTTAAACATGCATTCTAAACACATAATAAAGCGAGTATGAAATAAAATAATAATGATATGCGGATGGATATTTTACATTGATCCTAGATCAAATCTCTCACTTTCTCTCTCCCGCTAGCACTTGTATTACTTCTACCCGTTACACTACACTTCTAAAGAAACCTCTTTACATGGAGGGGAATAGGTGAGAAGAGAATACAAAGAAATAGGAGATAAGGCTGGACACGCAGGTCCAATTTAATAAATCAAATTTATTACAATTTCCAAAATCGCCCAACCCGACTAATATCCATCCGATATACATTATTCAAACATCACAACCATGTATTCATACAAGCATGTTATCAATCAATCAATCAAATTAATTAATCTTGATTATTAGTGATCATCCAATGTTCAAACAAAGATTTGATTTTGTTCGAGTCAAACTCGTATTGCAAACACGTACTCAAAGTACAATTTCTACGAATTAAATTAAATAACATAATTAAATCCAATTTAATACGTATTTAATTCTAATTCATTATTTAATTCCAAATTAAATATTACACTTTTATTAACGAACCTTTACGACTTAAATTCCAAATTTAATCGCAACGGGTCTCAAAGCCCGATTAACATCTAATGTTTTATTTAATTAAAGTCCAATGGGCTTTTAATTAATTTCTATAGGCGTGGACTTTTGGTCAACTCGGGTCAAACCGAACAACCAAAATCCAATCCGGGAGTTACCCCATAAGCCTTTAAATTAATTGGGCCCATTAGGCCCAATTAAATAATTAAGGTCCATTAAGTCATAATTGGACCTTTTGGATTCGGTTTTGGGCCTAATTGGATCCAACCAATTTTGCCTAAACCCAACTTTGTTACAACAAAGCCCAAAAGCCCAATTACAACCTAACAAGCCCAATTTCCAAAATCAAGCCCAAATTAATTAACTTATAAAATTCCAAATTTCACAATTAATTAACCTAAGTGTAATACACAATCAATTACCCAATTAACATTTCTAAAATATCAATTAGCCTAATTAATCATGCACTTTAACAACCAAATAGTGTCCAACACAATTCAATTAAAATCAAACCCAATTAACATGCTTTCAAGTCTCGGCAATTAGGGGTTTTTCAATTCGATTCGGTTTCAATCCAATTGAGTCCACAATCTTAATTTCCCAAATCAATTCAATTCATCCAATGAATAAAACAACAAAATCACAAAGAATTCATGTTCTTTAAAATCGGCCAAGCCACTTTAAAAGGGAAAAATGTTCTAAAAAAATTCAATCCAATTGAACTTCAAAACAACATTAACCAATTGTTTTAAGTCATCCAATGATCAAACAAAACAAAATTACCAAGACATTAGGTTCTTCCAATTTTCGGCCAAGCCTCCAATTTGGGGAAAATTGAATCCAATCCAATTTCATGAAATTGATCACACACAATCTCAATTAAACATGTTCTAAGCATACTTAAACATCCAATGCAATTAAAACATGCTTAAACACATTTTACCCAATTTCAAGTTTCAAATTCAACCTAAGAATTGGGGAAAATTGATCTAATCCAATTTTCTTGAAATTGATCATGCACAACTTCAATTCAACCTCATTCAAGCATAATGCATCAAACAATTCAACCAAATCATGCCTAAATCGAGTTTACCCAAATTAAAGTTTTGCTAACCAATTTGCAAATTGGGGAAAATCAATCCAATGATTTTTTTGTCAAATTGATTACATATATCTCAAATTAGATCATATATAAGCATTCTTACACAATCAATTTGTCAGAATCAAGCCAAAATCAAAAAGCCCCAAATTTGCCAAGAACCCTAATTTCGGATTTCATGCATCAATGGCTCTAGATACCAATGTTGGAGTTTAATCAAGTCCACAAGATCACAAACAATGCATAAAAACGAGTTATGAACACATCAAAGGAGGTGGCGGAATCATACTCACATTGATTGGTTTTGATGAAGATGAAGAACATGCGTTTTTTGGCTCCCATCCAGCTCGGTTTGGGGCTTCTGGAACTGCGCAGTGAACGCACAGAGGGGGCTGTGAAAATCTCCTCCATTTTCGGCCATGGATGACTCCATTGAAGCTCCAAGCTTCAAGCTTCCTTGCTCAAGAAATGCTTCCCTATCACCTATGTATGCCTCCTGAGTGTGCTAGCACAGATTTTAGCAACAAAAATGGTCATCTTGCTTCTCAAATTTGCTCGGCAGAAAACGCAACAAGAGAAGAAGAAGTCTGCTGCCTAAATCGTGAAGGAGAGAAAGAGGGGAGATAAAACGTTTTTGGCTCCAAGCCTTTTACGTGTACTGTACATTAGGTGGAGAGAGAAACAAAGCTTTTGTATATATCTCTTATTAATTTTTACCAAGTAAATAAAATAAGATATATATACTCAACTTTAATTCAAAAGCCAAAAAGGCAAGGAATAAAATAATGTTTATTCCATCTCAAGCCTTTTAAAAGCTTTCAATCATTTCACATCACTTTCACATCACATCTCTCACTTTATAAAGTGACAAGTTGTCAAGTCACATCACTCAAAGTGACAATTGATTTGACGATTGACGCGACTACGATTTGACGCTTGATGTGACTTGCGTGCCGCGCTCGAATTCGAAATGCGAATGCGCTCGCAATCACTCTCGGGCTCGGGTTCGCTAATTCCAAATTAACGAATTTTCCGTCGCGTCGTAATTAAATGATTACGCCTAGCGAATTCACTATTCACGTCGCTAACGAATTAATTCTAAATTAATTCGTTCGCCCGAATTAAAATCTAATTTTAATTCCGCGTCGAAATCCAATTTCGATTAATATATCGAATATATTAATTTTATCGATTAATTCCAAATTAATCGTTCTCTCTCTTTAATTAATATTTTATCCCAGATAAAATATCTCCGCAAATAATCCCAGATTAATTTTCTCTCTCATCGAATTAATCCCAGATTAATTCTATCTCTCTCTTCTAATTAATCCCAGATTAATCAAAGTGCGAGTCATACATCATCGGTGAATCTTCAGGAAGCGACCCATGAGATCTCCGGATATGTTGGCAGTAAATACGATCGTCGGACTGTCCGAACACGTAAGTACCTCGTACTACGTTTATATCGATTTACAAGACAAGGTTGGCTTCTAGCAAAGCGCCATGCCTACCCAATTCTCCAGAAATATTCTTACAGGAATATATAGATCTGTATCAAGCGTAGTATACCGTAGTATTGTGTATTGGCCCAGTATCGGATAATCACGTGCTAGGGCTGGGGCTGGATAAGTGTCTGCCCCGTCCGAAACACATGTCGGATGTCTGGTAACATAGTCTCTATAATCGGATATACATGACCTGGTCACAATATCCCGATTGGTTGCGCAACACTCAAGAGCACTAGTACCGTATCCTGCGTGACATCATCTCCAAATGACTGAAGTGACACTTCCATCTTGACATCACACCCAATACACTACGACTCTCTGATAAACCCAGAAGTGGTGTACACAGAACCGGTTAAAGCCCCCTACCACCAAGACCAAAGTTTATCGATTATCGTAAGTATTAGCGATGCAAGTCTCAGGTTAAGACTATACACACCTACCTCGATTTCGGCCTCCCATAGACACATAGTCATAATACCAATGGGATTCCGAGGGGTCTATCCAGAGCGAAGCTGTTTCCCGTACCATCGGTGAAACACGACCTCCTATCGCACTTGCATAAGTATCCAATACTTATATATATGAGAACTATGCCGTTGTGCCCTCACAAACGCGCACAAGTGCAATACTAGCCTATTCCGCATTATCGATGTCCAGTCTCGATAATACTACGGCTAGGGATATTTAATGATTAAACCTTCGTGGACTGATACTGTCTCATATCATCTCAATCCAGGAACTAATCATATGGACCTCTCTTCATTTATATATCTATGGTGATCTAATCACAAATGATGAGAGTGCAATTCCTTGTCACATAGTTAATTTGCTACAACAACACAATGATCTGTGCAAATAGTGACGCTATGGGTCATAATGTCCAACAGCCTTACCTCATTTCATTAGATTTCCTTCATCATCAAGTCTCTTATGGTTGCTATTCTTCTTCTTAGCTTGGAATGTGAGGCTTTGTATTTGTTTCCACTTTGGTTTTTGGTGAGAAACATGGCTTCCCTCTTCTTTCCTTCTTCTTTCGTATTTTTTCTTTCTCCCTTCTTCCTCTTTCTTATGTTTCTCTCTTTCTCTCCCATGTTAGGGATGTATGAATAGTACCCTTTATTTATAATAGGGGTTGATTTGGCTAATTTTCATAATTTTTAAATGAAAAAAATTCAGAAATTTTGAGAGATTTTGAGAATTCTCTAGATGGGTCCACGGGTAATATTCATCTGAATTTATGAACTATGGTTTTGACCTATTTATGATTCGATTTTGGAAAAATTGTCAACACGGAAGTTGTAGATGTCGATCTTAGCTTTCCGACGATATAAAGTTCATAAAAATCAGAGGTTGTATAAAAAATTTACGGTCCAAATATCATGAGTTATCCGGATTTTATCTTAGAATGAATTTCGTATCGGAATTGCGAGAAATTTATCGAATATCCAAAAAGTCATTTCATGAGTGTATGCGTGTTTGAACATAATTTACATCATATATCATGTGTCCCATTACGTAATAGTCGTCAGGGTTACCGGAGTCTCTACTACTCTTATCTTCTTTTACTTGTTTTCTACTATACTGACCAAAAACTCAGTACTATGACTTCTAGGAATCTTTTATCTTGGTACACTCTATTCGATTGAAAGCTTAACCCTTTGAAAGTACCTTTGGAAGCCTTCTTTCTCGTGTAGAAATGTAGTTTTGTATAATATACACATTGTCTATTCAGAGATGTATTCCTTCACATAAATTATCATCCATAAAATTTATCTATTTCTTATTCTACCCTTCATGACGTCCTGACTAGGTGTACTTAGGGGTACTTCATCTCTTAGGGTCTGAACTTATGTTCTTCTCGAACTAGTATCGAAGTGAACTACTTCTTTCTATCTGATACTCTATGACTATCTTTTACTTTATTTCTTTCTTTTCTTTAAGGATTTAATACTCCTTAAGATTTCCTAGATGGGCGATCGTCTGATTATTGCTTCCACCCAAGTATACTCGACTTGTAAGATCCTGAATGAATTGAGGCACCTATTGAAATATAATCGTACATATAATTGTTCCAAATGAATCCTTGATCCTCAAAAATAATATCCAATCTATATGGGGTACTTATACCAGTTTGATACATTCGTAACAAATTCACATTGATGTCATGTGACTTTACTAAATATGCAACTGAATTATTCGCAGCTAATGTTTCCACTTCTCTAAGGATACCAAAGTCATCTAACGTTAATTCTCATAGTATTAGCTACTCAATTCTCTATTCCCTCTTTGCTAAGTTCAAGTGCTTATCGGCTTCGCCCTTCCAGTTCTCTCAACTCTGCTTATTTGCGTCGCTTAAGGCTTCTTAGATCCTGGTCAAACTGCTTATGCTCTTCTACCTTACTGTTATTGTTTATTGATGCCTATAATATTTAGGATACAACGTACCTATATTGGGCTTAAACATATGTATACTTCGTGCTTAAACCATATTCCTTATAATTAACATGGATGCTAACAATTCATTTCTGTGTGCTGTACTTTTCAAATTTGCAACTAGTATAATTCTGGTTAACCATATTTTTTCTCTAATTCGATCTTTTTGCCTGATTGTACTCTAATATGTTCCACTCCTATTTATTCTTATGATCTGATTCTGTTAGGTATTATCTGTTAGGGTTGGTGCTCTGAGCGCCAATTTTATTATGTATTTCCTTGTAAATACTAATGTAACATTTTATTATAAATAAAATGACCAGTTTCTTTTATATAACTTCTTCTTTAATATGGTAAAGATGTAACAGGCCTAAGAATGATTAGTTATGATAATGTTGCAAAATTATCGCAACTGACATTGAGTTGTATCATGATGTTGTCATTCATAGAAAGTTCTCGGTCAAGGTTTACACTACTTGGTCAGTAAAGCAAACCCGTTGAGACTGGTACATATCGTATATTAGAATCTTGGATTCCGATGGTTTCTCAGTGAACCGTGAGTCTTGGAGACTTGTATAGACCTGTAGGTGTTTAAAGCGGATAAACGCTGAATGACTCACCAAAGATTTTTAATGAATGGTACACCAACGTCAATAAGTATCTTCTCGGGTTGAGTGAGCATAGTGATTCTTTGACTTGAGATACCACTGTGGATATATGAGTTATCCTCCACACTTAGATGGCAGTCATGTCACCGATCTATTTAGATCAGACCTCCGTCTATTCGTTGGGTGTGGACTGATGTGTTGGACAATTATGACCCATAGCGTCACTATTTGTACAGATCATGGTATTGTTGTACAAATTAACTGTGTGACAAAGAGATTGCACTCTTATCATTTGTGATTAGATCACCTAGATGTATAAATGATAGGAGTTTCTTATGATTAGTTCCTGGATTGAGATGATATGAGACAGTATCAGTCCTCGAAGGATTAATCATTAAATATCCCTAGTCAGAGTATTATCGAGATTGGACATCGATAATGCGTAAGAGACTAGTATTACACTTGTGCGCGTTGTGAGGGCACAATAGCATAGTTTTCATATATTTGGGTATTGGATACTCATGCAAGTGTAATAGGAGGTTGTGTTTTACCGATGGTACGGAAAACAGCTTCGCTTTGGATAGACCCCTCGAAATTCCATTGGTAGTATGACTATGTGTCTATGGAAGTCCGAAATCAGGGTAAGTGTATTTGGTCTTAATCTGAGACTTGCACCGCTAATACTTGCGACAATCAATATGCTTTGGTTTTGGTCGTCCAGGGCTCTAACCAGTTCTGTGTACGCCTCTACAGTTGAGAATCGTAGTTTATTGGGTGTGATGTCAAGACAGAAGTATCACTCCATTCATAGTGGAGATGATGTCACGTAGGATACGAAACTAGTACTCTTAAGTACTGCAGTCATCGGGATGATATGACTAGGTCATGTTCATCCGATTATAGAGACTAGTTACCAGACATCCGACATGTGCTTCGTACGGGGCATATATAATTCCAGCCCCAGGCCTAGCACGTGACATCCGATACTGGATCACAATAAGAGAATACTACGTATACTACGCCGGACATAGATTGTATATTCCAGTAAGAATATTTCTGGAGAATTGGGTAGGCACGGTGCTTTGCTAGAAGCCAACCATGTCTTGTAAATCCGTAAACATGTACTTAATCGGATAGTCCGATAACCGGATTTACTGCCAACATATCCAGAGGTCTCTTGGGTCGCTTCCCATAGATTCACCGATGACAGTTGACTTAAACTAGAATTAATCTGGGATTAATTTAGAGAGAGAAAATTAATCTGGGATTAATTGAGGCTTTATTTAATCTGTGATTAAATGTGTTCGGAAGAGAGAGAACGTGATTAATTTGGAATTAATCGGTGAAATAAATTTAATAGTTAAATTTGATTTTTCTATTTAATTTATTTGCATGGGCTAAAATTAATATATCGGATGTATTAATCGGAATTAGATTTCATTACGAAATTAAAGTTGGACTTTAATACGAGCGAACAGATTAATTTAGAATTAATTCGTAAACGGCATTCGTAATATATTTACGAGGCGTTGTCATTTAATTAAATTAGATTTAATTATTTAGCGATGGAAATTCGTTTAATCAGATTAAACGGATTCAAGCCGCAACAAACATTCATAGAATCCATTTGAATTTTGAATTCAAATGTGGGGCCCACTTAACATGTGGTAGTTGGGAGGGTAGTTGGCATTTATGCCAAGCCACCAACTTTCCAACTACCTTGGAATGGTTTTGGTGAAACCATTTACCCAACCACCTTGTTTAGGTGAAAAAGGTAAATTGGTTTTACCAAAAGGCATCTCTCTCTCTCTCATTACACAACACTTGACACAAATCAAACCCTAAGAACACTAAGCTTGGGCGTGAGCTTCCTCCTTCTTTCTCTTTGATTTTGTGGCAAAATCAACAAAGCTAGCACTTATATAAGTCTTTTAAGGTGATAGGGAAACCAACTCAAAGCTTGGAATCAACACAAAGGTTGGATCTTGGAGATCTTCATTCAAAATTTTAAAAGCTCAAATCCATTCAATGTAAGTAATTCCGCAACTTATAATGAATTTATGAACACCTTTTCTTGCTTATTAGATCCTTGGCATGTTCTAGGAACACTAACAATGGTATCAAAAGCCAATTTTAAGCATGAAAATTTTAGGGTTCATGAGACTAAAATTTGGGGCTTTTGTGTTTTGAGCATGATTTCTTCAAATTGATGGTTTGAGCATGCTTAGATTATGTTAACTTAGAGTTGTGCATGATTAGATTTGAGAAAAATTGATTGGATCGAAAATCTATAATTTCTTTAGCATGGCCGAATCCTTCACAGTGGACTGCACTTTGAATTTTATTTTTTTACAACATTGGATGTGTTTAAATGCATGATTAAATGTTGATTGTTGGTTTGATTAGATTAGAATCAAAGTCAATAATGTTTATGTTAAATTCAAGAGCATATTTAGCATGAAATGATGTGTTTTGGCTTCAATTTGTGTTGAGCATAAATTGATGGATTAAGCATGATTAATTAAGTTAATTGGTATTTTGGAAATATTGAGTTTAATTAATTAATCATGGCTAATACACTTTAATTAAAATAATTGTGATATTTGGAATATTATAATTATGTTAATAAGCCTTTAAATTATGAATTGGGCTAAAAGTGTGTATTTGGGCTTAATGGGCTTGGTTTGACCAAGTTTGGTTTTGGAAATTTGGATTGGATCCAATTGGGCCCAATATCAATTCCATAAAGTCGAAATACATCATTTGGCCCTTTAAAGAATTTAATTGGGCCTAATGGGCCTTGGCATTTTGGGTTTGACCCATTATGGCCAAAGCCCATGCCTTAATAATTAATTAAAAACTCATTGGATTTTAATTAAAATGACATTGGATGTTATTGGGCCTTTGAGACCCATTAAGATTGGATTTGGAATCCAAGTCTTTAAGGCAAATAAATAAGTGTAAATATTTAATTTGGAATTAAATTTGGAAATAGTATTGAATACAAATAAATTGGATTTAAAGTTGTAGTTCAATATAATTCAAGAATACTTACTTTGAGTATTTATTCTTAAACAAATCAAATCATTGTTTGAACATTGGATGGTCATTAATCAAAGATTAATTAATTGGATTAGATTGATTGAATAACATGCTTTGTATGAATACATGAATATGTTGTATGAATAATGTATATCGGATGGATATTAGAAGGGCGAGGGCAATTTTGGAAATTATAATAAATTTAGAATTTATTAAATTGGACCTGCGTGTCCAGCCTTTTATCTCCTTATCCTTTGTATTTCTCTTCTCACCAATTCCCCTCAATGTAAATGAGGTTTCTTTATTGTATTATGTAATTGGGTAGAAGTTAGAATAGTTCTAGCCGGGGAGAGGAAAGTGAGTGATTTATTCTAGGAATAATTTATGACATATCCATCTGCATATCATTATTAATTTATTTATCGCGCCTTATTATGCTTTTAGAATGCATGCTTAAGGGTGTATGATGAGACCTAATCAAAGATAATAAATTGGTTGCCAATTTACGCGAAAAACCCTCAAAACATATTAAGCGTTTTTCCTTCCGTTGAGTGATTCTTACTCACGATCCAAAGTTGGTATTGGTTTGTTGGCCAAAGTCAAGACCTTTCTCAATTGCGGATGTGTTTGAATCATGAGAGTTTTGTTCCATATCGGTGTCTTGTCCAAGTCGTGATTTGTTGGCCAAAGTCAAGATCACTTTTTGTCCATCGACATTGATTACGAAGCTTTCCATGTCAATGGGTCCCGCTTAACTGGAATCATTAAGCTTGTTGTGCCAAAACCAAGGCTTAGTTGATTCAGAGGAAAAAGGTTAGGAAAATGTATTGGATATATTGGCATATATATTATATATATGTTTCGGACTTGGATGTCCACCTACTTGATCTAGGAATTGGATGAGATCCAATTGATCTTAGAGATCTACCTAGTTAAGTATCATACAATTTATTGGCCAAAGTCAAGATTGTGTGTTATTTAACGGGATCCTAGCCCACTAGGAAACAAGGTTTCCCGAGTACTCAACAGAGGGTTAGAGGCTGGCTGAAAAATAGTGGGAGGCAAGTATTAGATTTGCAATTTCGTTTAGATACTTGCCATACGCGCTCATTTCAATATTTCGTCAATAAATTAATATATTAGTTGGACTAATATTTAATTGTTGTTTTAATTAAACAGTTGGACTGTATTCAAACTACTTCATTTATAGTTGATTATATAATTGGATTATAGTAATCAATATATTTGAATTTTACCCTTCATTTATAGTTGATTATATAATTGGATTATAGTAATCAATATATTTGAATTTTACCGATAATTTATAGTTGATTATATAATTGGATTATAGCAATCAATATATATTTGATTTTAACCAATAAAATTGTAATTAGTTATATAGTTAGACTATAGTAATCATTACATTAGATTGTACCCGAAATTGTTGATTGGATAGTTAGACTATTGGAATCAAGATAACTGAAAGATTGGTGTTTAAAACATAATCCTGGGTGAAAATGTATTTAAACGACTTTAATTTTCAAATTGGGAATAAAATTTCAGGATGGTCCTGGAAACTAATAAGTTACTTTATTTGATAAAATAACATATTAGGCCTAAGCCCAGAGTTAAGCAAATAGTGGAGCATGATCTTTGGAAGATTCATGTGATGATAACTTTAGTGCTTAATCCATTATACTTGTCAAAATGACTCCTTAATTTCCTAATCCGAACTAAGGATTAGATCCTTAAAGTATGATGAAGAAATTGAAGGATCTTTATAGATATATTCTTAGATCTTAGAAGTATTAAATTGCAATTAATAACTCTTGGAGAGTTAATGGCTATTCTCAAGGAGATAAAGCCAAAGTTTGCAATAAGGCAAGTAGCGCAAGGCGCACCTTACTTCGATATTCTAGAAACCCGAGGCTTGGCAAAAGGCTTCTGGGATATAGAAAAGGGCAAAGGCAAAATCATTACTGTCTTCTAGGAAGACAAATGACATATCCCAAGATGTCTGCTTAAACTGTGGCAAATGGGATCACTGAGGCGTGACTGCCGTATGGACAAAGCAGACATGAAGGAATTGAAGACGAGCAAGGCTCTGACTTCAAATATGTTTGTCATAAATATGTTCACTACTAGTATTAAAATTGGATTTTAAATACTAAGTGTGATACATAAATATGCATTGATGTGCAAAATCTGCTATGAGCAGGATACTGACTTCAATTAAGATTAATTTGCGAATCGAAAACGGGACGAAAGTCACTGTTTTACCGTAGATACCTAAGTTTAGGAACTACTCTTCGGGTGTGTACTTAAATTAGGAAACTGTTATAATGTAACTAGTTTGACTAGAAACATTATCTCTATATCGAGTATAACTCGTTGCGAGTATACCTTTATATTCTAGAACACTAAAGTGTTTTATTTTATAAAGATGATATTGAGATAAACACATTAGATGTGAATAACAGTATTTATATTTTGAATATAAATAAATCTCAAACATATAATATGACGAACAAATAGCTCAAACTGATTTGATCAGATAAGACTTATTTGTGGCAGTGTTTTCTGGGACACATTAAACAAAACTCGTATATCCACAGTTTTGAAGAGTGGATACTAGGACGGATTTGATTCCATTCAAATGATATCTACGAATCTAGTTTATTAGGTAAAGTACCTAAAATACATTTTACTTGGTAAAAGTGTAAGTGTCATCGATCTGTTAGCCCTCGTTCATAGTGACGTAAGTAGGCCCATATCTAGCTAGGCTAGAGGTGGATATGAGTATTTCGTGACCTTTTCGGATGTGGCATCGCGTTATGGTTATGTGTCTCTTATGAAACACAAATCAGAAACTTTTAGAGTTTCGACACGAAGTAGACAAATAGATCGACTAAAGTATTAAAACCGTCACAGTAAGACTGAGATGGAAAAATACTTAAGCAATAAGTTTCTCAAATACTTGAAAGAGTATAGTATTCTTTCAATGAAGACTTCTCCCGGAACACGTCAGTTTGACGGTGTGTCCGAACGGAGAAACATAATTTTGTTGGACATGATAAGGTTAATCATGAGTCGCTCTGAGCTACCATTTTCCTTCAAAGGATAAGCATTTAACAGTGCAATACTTATTTTGAATAAGGTTCCATGAAAATCTGTTTGACAGATTTCATATTAGATATGAACAGGAAAGAAACTGGGTTTTCTCACTCCTGAAGATTTGGGATGCTGGGCATATGTTTGGATGATACCAAACTAGAACCCAAATCGGATAAGTGCCTAATTATTGGTTATCCTAGGGAAACCAAAGTATAATACTTATACAACTCACTTGAGAACAATTTAATTGTTGCTCGCCATGCGTTTTTCCTAAGAGGAATACCTAAATGCAGTGGTAAGTGGGAGGAAAGTAAAACTCGATGAAAAAATTAGAGTAATACTGTTCCAGGCACCGATTTTTTAATGGAACACAAACAGTTCATCAAGAATGAATCTGTACCACAATCTTCGAATGCACAAGAACCGCGTTAGTCGGAGAGAATCAGAAAACAACCTGGGAGGTATGGGTTTCTGATCTCACCTCATAAAGATATCAATCTTATTGAGGAAGACGAACTGACTACATATGAGGAAGTGATACAAGGTATCGACTCCCCATTATGGCAAAGTGCCATGAAGTCCGAAATGGATTCCATGTATACTAACTATGTTTAGAGACTAGTTGTTGTACCGCAAGGCATTGTGCCTATTGGTACTATATATGTCTTCAAGAAAGACATACGTGGATGGCAGCATACCAACGTACTAAGCTAGGCTTGTAGCAGAAAGATATCGTTATCAATATTGTGTTGATTACAACGAAATCTTTTACCTGTTGCCACGTTAAATCCATTTGGATAATGCTTGCTGATGCTGCATGTTTCATTTATTAAATATGGCAGCTGAACAAAAAATCATTTTCCTGAAAAGGAAACCTTTTGGAGGATGTTTACAACATCCTGACGATTTTGTCGTATCAAAACTAGCAAACAAGGTTTGCAGGTTATTCAATCCATGTTTGGATTGAAGCAAGTATTAGGTTCTTGGAATTATCATTTTGATGTAATCATAATGGTTTATGATTTAATTCAAAACGAGAAATGATTCTTGTGTATATAAGGAGGTTAGTGGGAGTGCACTGAAAGTGACTGTCCTAAATAATGATGATATGTCATTTCTTGGAAATGATATTCCCATATTACAATCGGTGAAAGCTTGTCTTTCATGAAAATTCTTCATAGAATTCTTGGGAGGAACAACCTTTATTCTAGGAATAAAGATCTACTGGGATATATTTAAAGTTGTTAACACTCTCTGAGAACTCGTACATTGAAAAATGTATGTGACCTGGTTTCTCATACGCTTTGAGCATATGGAGTCACAAATAGGTCAATCCAAGTGATAGTCACTGGATTGATATTAAGAACATCCGTTAGTATCTTAAAGAACTAAGGATGATGTCTTAAACTATGGAGAATGAGAACTTGAAGTGACTGGGATCACTGCTGCAAGTTTCCTAACCAATAAAAAACTACGGTACTATACAGTTTGAATAACGGAACAGTGAGCTGGAAATCTTCCAAGCAAGATACTTTTACCGAATAAACAACAAATGCGAGTTATTGCTGCGGCTGAGGCAGCAATAGAAGCCATTAGGGTCGATGATAAATCTAATTAGATTAGATATAGTTCTGTTAGCAGCTGAGCTAGGCGTCAACACAGGCTAAAGAATTAATGGTCTAATCAACGATCCAGATATATACTTCGACTACTCATCTGATTCGTTCGGATCATACATCGTGGCGATTTGATGACCGAATAAATCGCATCAGATGATAATCACGCAAATCCGCTGACGAAAGCCTTTCCTTAGCAGTTTGAGCGAACCGTACATAGTTCGGGTGTATGACACTCGAGTGACTGGCTATAGGACAAGTGGGAGATTGTTGGACAATTATGACCCATAGCGTCACTATTTGTACAGATCATGGTGTTGTTGTACAAATTAACTATGTGACAGGGAGATTGCACTCTTATCATTTGTGATTAGATCACCTAGATGTATAAATGATAGGAGGTCCTTATGATTAGTTCCTGGATTGAGATGATATGAGACAGTATCAGTCCTTGAAGGATTAATCATTAAATATCCATAGTCAGAGTATTATCGAGATTGGACATCGATAATGCGTAAGAGACTAGTATTACACTTGTGCGCGTTGTGAGGGCACAATAGCATAGTTCTCATATATTTGGGTATTGGATACTAATGCAAGTGTAATAGGAGGTTGTGTTTTATCAATGGTACGGAAAACATCTTCGCTCTGGATAGACCCCTCAGAATTCCATTGGTAGTATGACTATGTGTCTATGGAAGTCCGAAATCAGGGTAGGTGTATTTGGTCTTAACCTGAGACTTGCACCGCTAATACTTGCGACAATCAATATGCTTTGGTTTTGGTCATCCAGGGCTTTAACCGGTTCTGTGTACGCCTCTGCTGCGTATATTGAGAATCGTAGTGTATTGGGTGTGATGTCAAGACAGAAGTATCACTCCAGTCATAGTGGAGATGATGTCACGTAGGATACGGAACTAGTACTCTTAAGTACTGCAGTAATCGGGATGATATGACTAGGTCATATTCATCCGATTATAGAGACTAGTTACCAGACATCCGACATGTGCTTCGTACGGGGCAGACATAATTCCAGCCCTAGGCCTAGCACGTGACATCCGATACTGGATCGCAATACAGAATACTATATATACTTACTGCCTGACATAGATTGTATATTCCAGTAAGAATATTTCTGGAGAATTGGGTAGGCACGGTGCTTTGCTAGAAGCCAACCATGTCTTGTAAATCCGTAAGCATGTGGTACGAGGTACACACTTAATCGGATAGTCCGATAACCGGATTTACTGCCAACATATCCAGAGGTATCTTGGGTCGCTTCCCAAAGATTCACCGATGACAGTTGACTTAAACTAGAATTAATCTAGGATTAATTTAGATAATCTAGAGATTAATTTAGATATCTAGGATTAATTTAGAGAGAGAAAATTATCTGGGATTAATTGAGGCTTTATTTAATCTGGGATTAAATGTGTTCGGAAGAGAGAGAACGCGATTAATTTGGAATTAATCGGTGAAATAAATTTAATAGTTAAATTTGATTTTTCTATTTAATTTATTTGCATGGACTAAAATTAATATATCAGATGTATTAATCGGAATTAGATTTCATTACGAAATTAAAGTTGGACTTTAATACGAGCGCACGGATTAATTTAGAATTAATTCGTAAACGACATTCGTAATATTTACGAGGCGTCGTCATTTAGTTAAATTAGATTTAATTATTTAGCGACGGAAATTCGTTTAATCAGATTAAACGGATTCAAGCCGCGGCAAACATTCGTAGAATCCATTTGAATTTTGAATTCAAATGTGGGGCCCACTTAACATGTGGTAGTTGGGAGGGTAGTTGGCATTTATGCCAAGCCACCAACTTTCCAACTACCTTGGAATGGTTTTGGTGAAACCATTTACCCAACCACCTTGTTTAGGTGAAAAGTGTAAATTGGTTTTACCAAAAGGCATCTCTCTCTCTCATTACACAACACTTGACACAAATCAAACCCTAAGAACACTAAGCTTGGGCGTGAGCTTCCTTCTTCTTTCTCTTTGATTTTGTGGCAAAATCAACAAAGCTAGCACTTGTAGAAGTCTTCTAAGGTGATAGGGAAACCAACTCAAAGCTTGGAATCAACACAAAGGTTAGATCTTGGAGATCTTCATTCAAAATTTTAAAAGCTCAAATCCATTCAATGTAAGTAATTTCGTAACTTATAATGAATTTATGAACACCTTTTCTTGCTTATTAGATCCTTGGCATGTTCTAGGAACACTAACATGATGCTCAGGATATCCTGTGTGTATCAAGAAATGATCTGTCAGCTCTGTGTACAGAGTATAGGTATTCAATATGGAATTAGAAATCTGTTAAATCCATGGGCCTGTGGTACACTGTAGAAATCAGTTCTAAGTGTTATTAACCCATTTTTAGTTTTACTTTATGTAAGATATTTGTTATCTTTAATTAAAGTAAAACATGTACCAATGGTTATTAAACAAAATTAAATAATTGTTATTTTTTTTCTTTGATGTATTCGCCATAGGGAAATTATATACAAAAGTGTTTTGTTTTGATTTTTTCCAAGTTAACACAAGTTTCACAAATAATTTCAAAAGAGAGTTGAGAGCAAAGGTGAAAGAAAGAAAGAAAACAAAGCCAAAAACTTGGATTTTTGTAAATTTTTTTAAATTTTCTTCTACTTAGAAAATTTTTCTATTAATCTTAGCTGCAATTTGTGTTGCTAAGTTGATGTCTCTACTCTTTGATTTTGTAATTAATTGTGTTTGAAGCTTGTTGGATGTGTTTAAGCATGTATGTTTATTTATAAGCTTATTAGTAGTAATTAAGCTTATAGGATTAATTAGTAATAAAAGTTGTCATTCTATAGTTGCTTAGCCATTCATAATTAACCTATAATTATTCTTGAGTTGTTTCATGATGGTGAGATTTGATTGGTGTGGTATTGGATTGATTAAAGTGTTGAATTAAATCAATTTAATGTAAATTGTGCAATTTGAGTAATTTATGAAATTAGGGTTCTAAAGTTAATCCAATTTTGGGGCTTTTCATATATGTGATGTAATTTGATGTATATATGATGTATATTAAATTTGGGATTGATTGAATTTGATCTTGGTATGTTTTGAACATTTGGGGCCAAATCACAATTAATGAAAATTCTGGGCTGTGTTCGGCAATTCTGGAAAAATTGGCGATTTGTGTTGTAAATTGTATTTTAATGTATTAGACATGTATAAATCATTTCGGGATTGATTTAGAATCAATTAAATATGTATTTGACTATTTAATGACCAAAATGAATAAATTGTAAAATTTAAGGGCAATTCAGTAATTATAAGAAATTTGATTTCTTGGGTTAAAATTTCAGATTTTAAGTATTGGTTAATTAAATAAATAAGTTTATTTAATTCTTCCAAGAAAATTTTTTGAAATCTGAAAAATCTATTTTCCGCATTCTGCTGCGCTAACCCTATAATTCCGTATAAAACCCTAATAAAATTGGTATCAGAGCAAGTCTGATTCTGGACACCTGATATATGATTATTCCTTTAAAATTAAATGTTTACTTTAATCTTGACTTTATGCATGCATATGTTTATTTAATTTGATTAAATAAAGTAAAAACATCTTTTTGTGGAAAAATCCTTATTTGAAAATAAAGGTTTTTAATTTAATATGTATTTGATGTATATTAATTGGTCCGTCTTGTCAATACCGCTTATCGATAAATTTTCTGCGACTATATCTGAGAACGTGCCAAAGCTGTGAGGATATGGCCGGTAGAAATTTATCTGCACCGATATATTTGATATTAGGTGAATTCAAGCGAAATCGGAATCCTGAACGTGCCAAAGCTGTCAGGGTTTTGCAAGTATCTTGAATTTATCATTGACAAGTTTAACCTTGGTACGCCTCATTGTGAACATGATAAAGCTATCACAACAAGAAACGACCAGGACCGAAAACCTATGAGTCACTATTGAGTGATCGACAATGAGTTGTCTACCTAATGAATATACGTAGGCGAGAACGTGCCAAAGCTGTGAGTTGAAATATATTCATGGGGTCCACCTTTCACTATTATGTTATGATTTGATTATCCCATGTTTTGTATTCTGCTTGGGGATTACAGTTTTGCATGAAATAGTGGGATGGGCATTTTTAGATTAAAAATCCATGATCTAGTTAATGTTTTATGATATAATGTGAAACTGTATTATCTTTTATCTGCTTATCTGCTTACCGTTGATTCGCTATCTATTTGATAGATTTGCGATGGCGGCACCTCCAACCAATCCTTTTGCTCGTATGCTTGATACGAATAAGCTAAAAGGCACTGAAAATTTTACGGATTGGGATATGGATTTGAGGATTTTCCTCAATTTCGAGAAGCTGGGATACATTTTGGAAGGTCCATTACCGCTTGCTATATCTCCAGATGCATCTCCTGAAGAACATGACACTTTCTAGAGATGGAAGGATGATGATTTAAGGGTTAAATCATATATTCTGAGTTCTCTTTCTTCTGAGCTTAAGAAGACTTATTTTGAGATGCATGATGCATATATCATGATGACACAACTTCGTGAATCATTCATGAACCAGAAACAGGTCATGGTTCATAGAGTTTTGATGGAACTGTTCCATTCTAAACTTGATGAGGGGCAGGTTTTGAGCCCGCATGTGCTTCATTTGATCGATTTGATCTAGCAATTGAGGCGCCAAGATTTCCCTCTCAATGAAACTCTGGGATGTAGTGTCATTCTCGATTCGCTCCCGGCGTCATATCGCCAGTTCGTCATGTACTTCAACATGAATGGGATTCACTGCTCTTACCGTGAGTTACATAGGATGCTTCTCACAGCGGAGGAAGATTTAAGGAAGGGAGTTCTGACTCGCCTTTCGAAACCTACTTCACTTTCTGCTTCTTCCCAATTCAAGTCGAAGGGGAAGAAGATAAAAGGAAAGAAAAAGAAGGGTTTCAATGTTCCTCCGCAGGCTAAGGTAGCGAAGCCCAAGAGAGCTTCTGAAGATAAGTGCCACCACTGCCAGAAAGTCGGGCACTGGAAAAGAAACTGCCCGGACTATCTCGCACAAATAAGGAAGGAAAAAGCATCGACATCAGGTACTTTTATTTTTCCTATTATTGATATCTCATTGGCTTGTGAAGCTATGAATCTAATCGGATTTTAGATTGTGCTTGTCCTATTCACATTTGCAATACGTTGCAGGTGCTGACGGAAAGTAGACGGCTGAAATCTAGAGAGATGCAGTTGTGATTCGGGAGTGGCGACTCTCTGGATGCGGCTGCAGTGGGCATATGCGAGATTCCCTTACCTAATGGGAGACTTTTGTTAAATAAATGTTTTTTTGTGCCAGGATGTGTGGTGAATATTATGTCTCTTTTTGTATTAATACTAAAATACTAAAGGATATAATGTAAATATTATGAATCTTTCTTTGTATTTATATGATAGTAATAATATTCAAATCTTTTGTTATCCAAATGAGCATGGTCATTACATATTGTGTATCTCACAAGATATCTTTAATACTGGAATTAATAAATGTAAACAATCTGATATAAATAATACTGAACTATGGCACATGAGGTTGGGTCATATAGGCATGAAACGCCTAACCCAGTTGGTTAAGAATGGTTTGATACATGATCTCACCATTGAACCTTATCCAAATTGGGAATCTTGTATTCGGGGTAAAATGACCAAAGCCCCATTTTCGGGTGTTGGACACCGAGCCACTGACTTATTGGAACTCGTACATCCTGATGTATGTGGTCCCATGAGTCAGACTGCACATAATGGTTATTCATACTTCATCACTTTTACTGATGATTTTTCACGGTACGGTTATGTTTATCGGATGAAACATAAATCGGAAACCTTTGAAAAGTTCAATGAATTCCGAAATGAAGTTGAAAAACAGACTGGTCAATATATTAAATGCCTTCGATCTGATCGAGGCGGTGAATATATGAGTGGAGAGTTCACTGATTATTTAAAGGATAATGGGATTCTCGCTCAATATACTCCACCCGGTACTCCATAACACAATGAAGTGTCAGAGAGGAGAAATCAGACTTTATTGGATATGGTCTGATCGATGTTGAGTTATACAGATTTGCCCTATTACTTATGGGGTTATACTCTTTTAACTGCCACACATCTTTTGAACAAGATTCCTTCTAAAACTGTTCCTACGACTCCGTATGAGATATGGATCGGTAGGAAACCGAATCTTAGTTATGTTAAGATTTGGGGGTGTCTTGCATACGTCAGGATGGCTCAGCAAAATAAGCTTTTGCCTCGAGGGCATAAGTTTAGGTTTGTTGGATATCTTTTAAATACGAAAGGATATTTGTTTTATGATACCAAACATCGAAATGTGTTCGTAGCTCGCTTCGTAAAATTTCTAGAAATAGAATTTTTGGCAGAAGGTGATGATCAGAGACAAGTTGAACTTGATGAAGTACATCCTGGAACCAACGAACTAATGGAGGAACCTGTAGTTAAAGAAGATGAAGATTCTTCAACACACACACACCTGTAGTTAAAGAATTATGAACGCTTGTATTTGATACAAGAAATGAGTCTCGATGTTCTATTAGTTGAAGAGACTGACCCTTTTACCTATAGAGAATCGATGTTGGACAATGACCGGCGTAAGCACATGTATCGTTCAAATAGTATAAATGTATAGATCCCACGAGGACTTAATACATAAACTATTAATTTATGAAGAGTATCTAATAGATTGGTTGTTTGATTGGATGGTGACTTTAAACTAAAGACGAATAAATAAAACAGTGCGAAAGTAAATTAAGGGAAAATTCAATATTAAGAAACTATCTAGGGTTGTGAATCCTTCCAAGATCTTTTTAAAGATGAAGTGGTTATTTTACGTTTGTGCAATATATTGGTTTATTAGCCTAGAATACGAATTTATGCAAAAGCCTCTTCTGATGGTCAGATACAAATACCCAGAATAACCCAATTAATCATATTCTTATGTCAACCAAGTTATCTGAATTCATTAAGATTAAATTCCAATTATGGCTACCCCCGCCTGACAGGTATATTTCTATCCTGTAAGGAAATCTATTAAAGGGTCATCTATCCTCAAGGAAGATCGTGGGCTATTGAGTCTAAGGCTTAAACCTAAAATCCCTTTTCCAAGTTCATTTTAAGTTTACCAGATCAATCTTATTAATGGCCAGTTAACAAGAAGTTTTAAGACTAAGCCTCAATAAATAAACCTTTATATTACCTAAACTATAAAATAACCCCTTATAAACCAGTGATATTGGAATTCATCATAACCCCAGATAACGGGTTTAGTTACTACACATAACTAAGACTAGTAAATGCTTAAATAAAGTAAATGACATAAAGTAAATGCTGGAAAGTAAATGCTGGAAATTAAATAAAGTAAATGCTGGAAAGTAAATGCTGGAAATTAAAAAGGGAAAAGTATAATAAAAGAAAATGCTAGGGTTAGAGGATCCACTTTTATTACTTCTATTTTAAATATCTCTCTTATTATAATATATTAACTTTGTGTGATATTACCAACCGACCATATAGGCGGTATCCTGATTAAGTCAAATTTATAATTAATTCCAACCGACCATACATGAGGTATCCAGTTTAGTCAAGTTAAAACCTATTTTATTAAGTCCAGCCGATCATAAAGGCGATATCCTCATTAAGTCGGGTTTTAAATAGTTTATATATTATAATTAAGGGATATTAATCTAAATATTAGTAATCAAAGCTTTACCTTTCACCCGAGCAAGGGGGAGTTACCTCTTAATTTCTGAAAAGTAAAGAAAGGAAAGTACTATTGTGTAAAAGTAAATGAAATTAAATACAAAAAGTAAAGACTGAAAAGTAAATAAAAGAAAGTGCTAATGCGAAAATTAAATACTGAAAGCTGTAAATAAACAAACAAGATACAATCTTCTTAGTATTCTTAAGGAATTCCTTAGAAGAAAGTATGAATTGAATTCTGAAATTTGGCCTCAATTTATAGGCAAAATTTGGCCTCACGCATCACGACGCGTGGAATATTACGCATCACGACGCGCCGTTGATGATGGACGCGTGACGCGTAACTTCCGGAGATGAGGACATGTGTCTATCGGTAACATTATTGTGTCGGCATCGCGACGTATAAATTTGGTCCGCTTCGTGACGCTGATGTCAGTAAAGATGTGGATTATCGGCAACATGTGATGGTGACACGTGGCACGGCACACGTTAGTAGATTTACTGTGATGTTGACATGTGGCAGACACATGTTTGCAATGGCGCATGATAGCAAAACTTCTCTGATTGGTCCATGTGTCCGGCGCATGTTAATAGTCTCTGGTGCACGTTAGCAAACGGCGTATTTTAGCACGGCGTATTTTAGCAAACGATGCATTTTAGCAGGAAATTTACATTTTTGCCATTTTTTTGTCATTTTTTCGCTGTTTTGGCCCCGAATTGCTTCCAGAGAGTCCTGTTATTTTATTTATCTACAAAATACCACAAAACACATCAAAATATTCACAAAACTCGAGAAACTATACAAAATATTAAGTCAATGGAGTGGGAAATAGTGATCTATTTACCACTCATCACACCTCAAACCTAACATTTTGCTAGTCCTCGAGCAAACAACAAAATAAAATAACATAAACATCTTTAAAATAAAATTAAACTAAGCCACTTTCGTTGGGATCACGGTTGCATTTAGCGTATGCAACAAGCCTTTAAACCCCTATGTGTCCCTAGTGGACGAGTTGTAGTCTCGTGAGGGCTTACAGTGACGATACCCACAAACGTCAAACTAATGCACACAAAAGAAAAAAGATAATAAAACTGATGCACACAAAAGCAAAAAGACAAGAGAAAATAGAATAAACAAGTTAGTGACTAAACAAGTGAAACTTCTTATCCAAGTTAAGAGTTGTTTTCTTTCTTCCTAAATTACCAAATAAGTAAATTCTCCGATTATTTTTACCATTCTTCTTATACACAATCAACAAAGTATTAATCAACTCATTGTGCTCACAATATTCATAAGTGTAGTTGAAAAGAGAGTAATATTTTTGTCCTAAAGTTATATCAGAATTCACATCTTTTTTTTTTAGCCATGGAATATTTTTTTTTTCTGATTTTTTTTTGTGTAAAATAAATAAAGCAACATCTTCAATCCATGTAGCGAGCTTTGGGCCAGTGACTCCCAAACCAGTTGGCTTTAGGGCACTAGGTGTTAAGACACCCCTACGGACTTAATTACTCAGATTTCATATGTCTCTTTTTTATTTTTATAACATCTTTGATCCATGTAGCGAGTTTTAGGTCAGTGACTCCCAAGCCAGTTGGCTTTAGGGCACTAGGTGTTAAAACACCCTTACGGACTTAATTACTCGGATCTCAGATGTTTATTTATATACAATTTTTTTTATTCCATCGCTTTTTTAGATGTTTCCTCCAATTAAAATATAGCACTGAATATTACAAAATTTTCAATTACAACTCATATCCATATGTTACCATGCATGTTGATAATACATGTCAACTGAGCATATGAAGATCCATTTTTGTCAGTTTTATGGAGAATTTATAAATTAAATAATTCAAAAGGAAATAAACAAAAATTAACTTGTTACAGAATAGGTTGAGATATGTCTCAGGAGTGAAAATTCCTTACACATGTATCTCACACCAATTTCACCTGATTTAGTCAAGTTAAAAACAAAAATATTTTTTTTTTTTTTTCTAAAATTATTTAATTTTTTTTTGAAAATTTTTGACTAAAAATCAAATAAAAACAACATAATAAAAATAAGATACTAGTCAACTATTCCCCTCCCCCAAACCTAAATGAGACATTGGCCCCAATGTCTTTAAAAAGTAGAAGAAGAGTTTAGAAAACAATACCTGCTTAGCTGCAATTCTACATCTAAAATGAAAATTAAAGCTTATGATCCAGATTTATCCGACGCTTCTTACCACGATCATTATCAGACCAATTAATCTTGGAAAGGATAGGGTCAATTTATTGTTCAAAGGCTAAAATTTGGTCAATTAAATCTTGGGCAGTTCTGACAATAAAGAGGAGTTCTTTTACAGGTTTTGACACGAACCAATTTCTCTAGGCATCATCAAGAAACACACAAAGAAAATCATAAAATCCATCAGCATTAATTAGTCATATCGATTATGGTGTATGTTCAAGTTCGCCCAAGATAGTACTGTAATAATTTCCTCCATCGTGCCCAAGCCACCTGACAAAGTAATAAAAGCATCATCACGGTTAATCATTTCCACCAGTCGTTCAGACATACCTGGTATAATTAGTTCTTCTATGTTTGATGGTCCTATAAGATTCACCTCCGCCAAGGGTTTTGGGATGATTCCAAAAACTTGACTGCCTCCTTCCTGTACAGCCCTTGAAACGATCCCCATTAGTCCAAGATTGCCACTGTCATATACTAAGTGCATATTCCTTTCAGCTATGACTCTACCCAATTCGTGTGCTGCAGCAACAAACTCTGGCTTAGAACCCACACTAGTACCGCAGAACACATAGATGTTTACAACTCGTCTTCTTGAAGTGGCTTCCATTTATATTGTATTTCTTTCTCAAATCTGGATGCCTTCAAGAGTGCAATGATAAGTTGAATTTATAACACCTGAAAAAGGGTGAGTAATAATAGCACTAGTACCTGCCAAATGACAATTATTAGCTAAACAGTAAAATATATTGTGATAGTCAAAAAGTCTGGATCCTGTCGGAGAAAATAAAAGAAAATAACAAAACAAATCACAATTATTAGATATATACAAAGAGAAAATAATATTTACAAGATGTAACGGCTTGAATGACGTCTATGCGTCAGGGATAAGCTTTTCATCCAATTTATTGTGTAAATATTCAGATTTGGTGTGTTTTATTTTTGTGTGTTTAATTTTTGTAGGTAAAGTCACATTTCAGGATGGAAGACGTTCTCGCAAATCTTCACAAGCAATTTCCTTCTCTCCCTCAAAACTCTCTAATGAAAGTCTACAAAGCTCGCTTAAAATGGATGAGACTATTGATGATCAAAGGTATTCCTAATGACATTCATTGGATTATTGAAGCACGGGTCTGATTGGCATATGAGTCCTCTGACTCTTTTATTTCATATCTGCCTGGTTTAGGAAGAAGTTCCTATGGTAAAAAGAGAAGAGCTAAAAGAATGGGCGTATGCTATAAATGTGCTCGTATGACATGTAATACTCGTTGTCATTCTTTAAGAATGATGTCTAATAATCACGAAGATAAAATTAAATTCATTAGGGATGGCTTGTTTAAGGAGTCTTTTGATGATATATCTTCGACTATTAAGACGCATCCCAGTGGATATGTTCATATAGCCATTTTTAAATTACATACACAATTCCAAAAAGAAAGACAACAGTTAAGTCTCGGGAATCTGACTCTAAAAGACCTTGTTTGCCAATTTATAAGAAAATTGGATGGGAAGATTGTCCCTGACGCATAGACGTCATTCAAGCCGTTACATTATTGTAAAT
This sequence comes from Zanthoxylum bungeanum, assembly GCA_019454045.1. Classification (NCBI taxonomy): domain Eukaryota; kingdom Viridiplantae; phylum Streptophyta; class Magnoliopsida; order Sapindales; family Rutaceae; genus Zanthoxylum; species Zanthoxylum bungeanum. Next base: position 94,812 of record SKCR01017059.1, on the reverse strand, counting down.
ATTATATCTCTTTGTATTTTCCTAATAATTGTGATTTATTTTGTTATTTTCTCCGACAGGATCCAGGCTACTTTTTGACCTTTCACGATTTACTATTTTTCTACTAATCATCCTTTGGAAGATACTTATGCTATTATTACTCACCCTTTTCAGGTTCTATAAATTCAACTCATCATTGCACCTTTGAAGGCACCCAGATAAAAATGGAAGCTACTTCAAGAAGACGGGTTGAAAACATCTGTGTGTTTTGCGGTACCAGTGTTGGTGTTAAACCAGAATACGTAACAGCGACACAGGAATTGGGTCGAGTCATTGCTGCAAGGAATATGCACTTAGTATATGGCGGTGGCAATCTTGGACTAATGAGGATCGTTTTAAAGGCTGTACAGGATGGAGGCAGTCATGTCTTGGGAATCATCCCAAAACCCTTGGTAGAGGAGAATCTTATTGGATCATCAAACGGCGAGGAACTAATCGTGCAGGTATGTCTGAACGACTGGTAGAGATGATTAACCATGCTGATACTTTTATTGCTTTGCCAGGAGGCTTGGGCACGATGGAAGAAATTTTTACAGTGCTATCTTGGGAAAACTTGAACATACACCAGAAACCGCTTGGACTATACAATATTGATGGATTTTATGATTTTCTTTTTGTGTTTCTTGATGATACCCGGAGAAATGGGTTCGTGTCAAAGCCTATAAAAGAACTCCTCTTTACTGCCAGAACAGCCCCAGATTTAATTGACCAAATCTTAGCCTTTGAACCTCAAATTGACCTCATTCTTTCCAAGATAAACTGGTCCAATAATGATCGTGGTTATAGGCGTCAGATAAATCTGTATATTAACCTTTAACTTTTCATTTAGATATAGAATTTCAGCTAACCAGGTATGGTTTTCTAAACTATTCTTCTACTGTTTAAGACATTGGGGACAATGTATTATTTAGGTTTGAGGGAGGAGAATAGTTAATTTGTATCTTGTTTTTATTGTTTTATTTTTAGTCAAAATTTTTCGAAAAAGCCAAAAAAATTGAAAAATTTTACAAAAACCAAAAAAAAATTTTATATTTTTGTGTTTTTATTTGATTAATCAGGTGAAATTGGTGTGAGATAGCTGTGTAAGGAATTTCTATTCCTGAGACGTATCTCAACCTATTTCAAAACAAGTTAATTTTTGTTTATTTCCTTTTAAATTATTTAATTTGTGAATTCTCCATAATACTGACTAAAATGAATCTTCATATGCTCAGTTGACAGGTATTACCAGCATACATGGTAACATACAGACATGAGCTGTAATTTAAAAGTTTGTAATATTCAGTGCTCTAGTTTAATTGGAGGAAGCATCTATAAAAAGCGATGGAGTAAAAGAAAACATCTGATATTCGAGTTATTAAGTCTGTAAGGGTGTTTTAACACCTAGTGCCCTAAAATCAACTGGTTTGGGAGTCACTGGCCCAAAGCTCGTTACATGGATCAAAGATGTTGTAAAAAATATATATATATCTGAAGTCTTAGTAATTAAGTCTGTATGGGTATCTTAATACTTAGGGCCTTAAAACCAACTGGTTTGGGAGTCACTGGCCCAAAGCTCGCTACATAGATGGAAGATATTGTATATAAATAAAAACAAATCAAAAAAAAATAATAAAAATGTGTGAATTATGATAAAACTTTAGGACAAAAATATTACTTTCTTCTCAACTGCACTTGTGACTATTGTGGGCAAAAATGAGTTGATTAATATTTTTTTTGGCTATGCATATAAAGAATGGTAAAAAAATAATCGGAGAATTCACTTATTCGGTAATTTAGAAAGAAATAAACAACTATTAACTTCGATAAGAAGTTTCACCTGTTTAGTCACTAACTTCTTTATTTTCTTTTCTCTTGTCTTTTTGCTTTTGTGTGCATTAGTTTTATTATCTTTTTACTTATGAAAAACGTTTGTGGGTATCGTTGCTGTAAGCCCTCACGAGACTACAACTCGTCCACTAGGGACACCTAGAGGTTTAAAGGCTTGTTGCATACACGAAATGCAATAGTGATCCCTACGAAAGTGGCTTAGTTTAATTTTAATTTTCTATTGTATTTTATTTTGTTGTTTTTCTCGAGGACTAGCAAAATTTTAGGTTTGGGGGTGTGATGAGCGGAAAATATATCAATATTTACCGCCCCTTGTACTTAATATTTTGTTTAGTTTCTCGGGTTTGATGAACGTTTTGATGTGTTTTAGTTTATTTTACAGATAAAATAATATTGGGACTCAATAAAATCATTTAGGACAAAATGTGGGTCAAATAAGGGTAAAAAATTGGACTTGACATATTAATTTTGGAGATTGGAAACTTGAAAGGGCGTTCTAACGAAGTGTAGTTTCGGAAATTCCAATTTTACGCAACTGTTGTATTTTGGGCATAACTTTTTATTCCGATATCAGATTGAGTGGATTCAAGTTTCAGATTAAATAAGACTCAAAGATCTACAACTTTAAAGAACAAAATAATTTCGAATTTTGAAGATTTCATGACCGAAATTGATGAAACATCTAGAATTGTGTTATGCATAATTATTAAAGTCATTTTCAAAGCAAAAATTAAAAAAATTAAAAAAATTAAAAATAGTCAAACTCCCACCAAACATGATAGAAATTAATAATGGATTTGTTGGAGTAATTAGTGGAGCAATTAATTATGGATTTGCTGGAGCAATTAGTGGAGCAATTAATAATGGATTTGGTGGATGATTTGATGGAGGCAAAATTTTGCCTATAAATACAAAGCCATTTCATTTGTAAATTCATATTTTCTTCTTTGAAATTCCTTAATAATAACTAAAAATATTGTATCTTTTTTGTTTATTTACAGCTTTCAGTAATTAATTTCCGCTTTCGCACTTTCTTTTCTTTACTTTTCAGTTTTTACTTTTCGCAATTTACTTTTACGTACAATACTTTCCTTTCTTTACTTTTTCAGTTTTTACTTTTCAAGAAATGAGGAGGTAACTCCCCATTGTTGGGGTAAAAGGTAAAGCTTTTATTATTGCTATTTAGATTAATCTCCCCTAATTATAATATAATAACTATTTAAAATCTGACTTAACAAGGATACCGCCATATTGGTCGGATGGTAATTAATTATAAATTAGTTTTAACCTAACTAAGCATGGATACCGTCTGGTTGGTCGGTTGGTAATTAATTATTAATTGACTTAATCAGGATACCGCCTATATGGCTGGTTGGTAATTATCACGCAAAGTTAATATATTATATTAAGGGAGATATCTAAAATAATAGTAATAAAAGTGGATCTTTTAATCTCAGCATTTTCTTTATTGTACTTTTACTTTATTTACTTTCAGCATTTACTTTAGAGTAATTTAATTTCCAGCATTTACTTTCTAGTAATTTAATTTCCAGCATTTACTTTATGTCATTTCTTTTATTTAAGTTTTTACTACCCGTAAATATGTGTCGTAACTAAGCCAGTTATCTGGGGTTGTGATGAAATCCAATATCACCAGTTTATAAGAGGTTAAATTACAGTTTGGGTAATATAAATGTTTATTTATTGAGCCTTAATCCTAATGCTTTTTATTAACTGGCCATTAATAAAATTGAACTCATAAACTTAAAATGAACTTGGAAAAGATATTTTAGGTTAAATACCTTAGACTCAATAGTCTACGATCTTCCTTGAGGATAGATAACCCTTTAATAGATTTCCTTACATGATAGAAATATACCTGTCGGGCGGGGGTAGCCATAATTGGAACTTAATCTTAATGAATTCAGATAACTTGGTTAATATAGGAATATGATTAATTGGGTTATACTGGGTATTTGTATTTGACCATTGGAAGAGGCTTTTACATAATTTCGTGTTCCAGGTTAATAAACCAATATGTTAAACAAACGTAAAATAACCAATTCATCTTTTAAAAAGATATTGGAAGGATTCACAACCTTGGATAGTTTTATAAATTTGAATTTTCTTCAATCTACTTTCAAGCAATTTTATTTACTTGTTTTAAGTGTTAAAGTCACCACCCAATCAAACAATCAATCCATTATATACTTGTAAATATTTAACTTCATAAATTGATAACAAAAGGTTTTAAGTCCTCATGGGATCGATACTTTTATACTACTTGAATGATACGTGCGCTTGCGTTATACGCGTGTGAAAACACCGGTCACAAATCATCACATATTATGATGGATCCTCACCTAAGGTTTTTGTAACTGTTGGGTTTCTACTATGGTCCTAAGATCATTCAAGCATATGAAAACATGTTAATACATCAAAGTTAAAGTTGCGGAATACTCACTTTGATCGGATTTGCGATGCGACGAACATAAAAATTTTGCTCCTCCATTGAAGCTCTCGGCCAAGCCCTCCTTTTGTGCTCCTTGTTTCGGTCAACCTTCATGTGTATGTTCCAAGCTCCAAGCTTTGTGATTCCATGCTCATGAATTGGTTTCCCTATCACCTTTGTGTGACTCCTTTGGTGTGCTAGCACTCTTGAAATATTTGCCACAAATCTTTCTAAAGTTTCTTGTATCTCTCGGCCATGAGAGAAATTTGAGAGAAGAAAATTGGCCCTTGGCCGAATGGTGAGGGAGAAGAGGGAGAAGATGAAGTTGTGTTGGTTGTGTTTTGATTTCAAAAATCAAATACATAATACACTTTCCAAGAATTGTACAAGACTTTAAAGTCTTCAACCACACCCATCAATCACAAGTGACAAGCATCTCATCACTCAAAGTTGATGTGACTTACATCACTTGAATGACTAATGATCGTGATGTGACTTGTGGGCCCCACTTGATTCGAAATACATGTGGGCCCACAAACACTCCCGGGCTCGGGTTTGCTAATACCGAATTAACGAATTTTCCGTTGCGACGTAATTAAATCAAATTTAATTAAATAATTATGCCTAGAAAAATTACTATTCACGTCGCTAGCGAATTAATTCTAAATTAACTCGTTCGCCTGAATTAAAATCCGATTTTAATTCCGCATTGAAATCTAATTTCGTTTAATATATCGAATATATTATTTTATCGATTAATTCCAAATTAATCGTTCTCTCTCTTTTAAATAGTATTTTATCCCAGATAAAATATCTCCGTAATTAATCCTAGATTAATTTTCTCTCTCTTATAATTAATCCTAGATTAATTATATCTGAGTCATACGTCATCGGTGAATCTTCGGGAAGCGACCCATGAGATCCCCGGATATGTTGGTAGTAAATCCGGTCGTCGGACTATTTGAACACGTACGTACCTAGTACTACGTTTTTACCGATTTACAAGACATGGTTGGCTTCTAGCAAAGCACCGTGCCTACCCAATTCTCCAGAAATATTCTTAAAGGAATATGTAATCTATATCAGGCGTAGTATATGTAGTATTGCGTATTGCGATCCAGTATCAGATGTCACGTGCTAGGCCTGGGGCTGGAATTGTGTCTGCCCCGTACGAAGCACATATTGGATCTCTGGTAACTAGTCTCTATAATCGGATAACTATGACCTAGTCATATTATCCCGATAGCTGCAGCATATAAGAGCACCAGTTCCGTATCATACGCGATCATCATCTCCACTATGACTGGAGTGATACTTCCATCTTGACATCACACCCAATATACTACGATTCTCAATATACCTAAAAGAGGCGTACACAGAACCGGTTAAAGCTCTGGATGACCAAAACCAAAGTATATTGATTATCGCAAGTATTAGCGGTGCAAGTCTCAGGTTAAGACCAAATACACATACCCTGATTCGGACTCCCATAGACACACAATCATGCTACCAATGGGATTCCGAGGGGTCTATCCAGAGCGAAGCTGTTTCCGTACCATCGGTAAACACAACCTCCTATTACACTTGCATAAGTATCCAATACTTAAATATATGAGAACTATGCTGTTATGCTCTCATAACACGTACAAGTGCAATACTAGTCTATTCCGCATTATCGATGTCCAATCTCGAAAATACTCCGACTATGGATGTTTTAATGATTAAACCTTCATGGATTGATACTGTCTCATATCTTATCAATCCGGAACTAATCATATAGACTTTTATCATTTATATATCCCGGTAATCTAATTACAAATGATAAAAGAGCAATTTCCTTTGTCACATAGTTAATTTGTACAACAACACAATGTTCTGTACAAATAGTGATGATATGGGTCATAATTGTCCAACAATCTCCCACTTGGCCTATAGCCAATCACTCAAGTGTCATACACTTGAACTATGTACGGTTCGCTCAAATTTCTGCTGAGAAAAATACTTTCGTCAGCTGATTTGTAAAGTTATCATCTGATATGATTTATTCGATCATCACATCGCCACGATGTATGATCCGAACGAATCAGATGAATAGTTGAAGTATATACTTGGATCGTTGATGAGACCATTAATTCTTTAGCCTGTTATGTAGCCTAGCTCAGCTGCTAACAGAACTACACCTAATCTGATTATGATTATTTAGATCCATAGTGCTTCTATTGCTGCCTCAGCTGCAGCAATATTCCTCTTTTGTTGTTTATTCGGCAACAATATCTTGCTTGGAAGATTTCCAGCTCACTCTTCCGTTATTCAAACTATATAGTACCTTTATTACGACTTATAGTCATTTTAATCGGTTAGGAAACTTAAAACAGTGAACCCAGTCACTTCAAGTTCTCCTTCTCCATAGTTTGAGAAAGCATCCTTAGTTCATCTAAGATACTTAAGGATGTTCTTAATATCAATCCAGTGACTATCACTTGGATTGGCCTGATTGTGACTCCATATGCTCAAAGCACATGAGACACCAGGTCGCGTACATTTATTTCAATATACGAGTTCTCTAAAAGTGCCAACAACTTTTAGATCTATCACAGTAGATCTTTATTCCTAGAATAAAGGTTGTCTCTCCCAAGAATTTTACGAAGAATCTTCATGAAAGCCAAGCTTTCACCGATTGTATTATGGGAATGTCATTTCCAAGAAATAATATATCATCATTCTATAGGACAATCACTATCAGTGCGATCCCACTAACCTCCTTATATACACAAGAATGATATTCGTTTTGAATTAAATCATATACCATTATGATTACATCAAAACGCTAGTTCCAAGAACGCAATGCTTGCTTCAATCCATCAATGGATCAAATAATCTGCAAACCTTGTTTGCTTGTTTTGGTACGATAAAACCGTCAGGATGTTGTAAACATCCTCCAAAAGGTTTCCGTTTAAGGAAAGCGATTTTGACGTTCAGCTGCCATATTTCATAAATGAAACATGCAGCATAAGCAAGCATTATCCAAATGGATTTAACCATGACAACGAATAAAAAGTTTCATCGTAATCGACACAATGTTGATAATGATACCTTTTTGCTACAAGCCTAGCTTTGTACATTGGTATGTTGCCATCCATGTATGTCTTCCTTGAAGACTTATATAGTATCAATAGGCACAATGCCTTCCGGTACATCAACTAGTGTCCAAACTTGGTTGGTATAAATGGAATCCATTTCGGACTTCATGGCACTTTGCCATAATAGGGAGTCGATACCTTGTATCACTTCCTCATACGTAGTCGGTTTGTCTTCCTCAATAAGATTGACATCTTTATGAGGTGAGATCAGAAACCCATACCTCCCAGGTTTTTTTCTGACTCTCTCTGACTGACGCGGTTCTTGTGTATTCGAAGATTGTGGTACAGTTTCATCCTTGATGAACTGTTTGTGTTCCATTAAGGAATCGGTGCCTGGAACAGTATTACTCCGACTTGCATCGAGTTTTACTTTCCTCCCACTTACCACTGCATATAGGTATTCCTCTTAGGAAAACCGTATGGAGAGCAACAATTACATTGTTCTCTTGTGAGTTGTATAAGTACTATACTTTGGTTACCCTAGGATAACCTACAAATTAGGCACTTATCCGATTTGGGTTCTAGTTTGGTATCATCCAAACATATGCCCAGCATTCCCAAATCTTCAGGAATGAGAAAACCTGGTTTCTTTCCTGTTCATATCTAATATGAAGTCTGTCAAACAGATTTTTTTTATTTTTTATGGAACCTTATTCAAAATAAGTTTTGCACTGTTTAATGCGTATCCCTAGAAGGAAAATGGTTGCTCAGAGCGACTCATGATTAACCTTACTATGTCCAACAAGATTCGGTTTCTCAGTTTGGACACACCGCTCAATTGAGGTGTTCCGGGAGGAGTCCACTGTGAAAGAATACTATATTCTTTCAAGTAATTGAGAAACTTATTGCTTAAGTATTTTCATCATGGTCCAATCGTGATGGTTTTAATACTTTTGCCGATCTGTTTGTCTACTTCGTGTCGAAACTCTTTGAATTTATCAAAAGTTTCCGATTTATGTTTCACAAGAAACACATAACCATAACGCGATGCCACATCCGTAAAGGTTACGAAGTATTCAATTCCACCTCTAGCCTAGCTAGATATGGGCCCACTTACGTCATTATGAACGAGGGCTAACAGATCGGTGGCACTTGCACTTTTACCAAGTAAAAAGGTGTTTTAGGCACTTTGCCTAATAAACTAGATTCGTAGACATTATTTGAATAGAATCAAATCCATTCTAGTATCCACTCTTCAAAAGTGTGGATATACGAGTCTTGTTTAATGTGTCCCACACAACAATGCCACAAATAAGTCTCACCTGATCAAATTAGTTTGAACTATTTGTTTGTAACTTCATACGTTTGAGATTCATTTATATTCAAAATATAAATACTGTTATTCACATCTAATGTGTTTATCTCAATATCATCTTTATAAAATGAAACACTTTAGTGTTCTAGAATATAAAGGTATACCCGCAATCAGTTATACTCTGATATAGAGATCATGTTTCTAGTCAAACTAGTTACATTTTAACAGTTTTCTAATTTAAGTACACACCCGAAGGGTAGTTCCTAAACTTAGGTTTCTACGGTTAAAACAGCGACTGTTGTCCCATTTCTGACTCGCAGATCAATCTCAAATGAAATCAGTATCCTGCTTATCAGCAGATTCTGCACGTCAGTATATATTTTATGTACAACACTTAGTATCAAAATCCAATTTTGAAACTAGTAGTGAACATGTTTATGACAATCATACTTGAAGCCGGAGCCTTGCCCCGCTTTCACTTCCTTCATGTCTGCCTTGTCTATACAGCAGTCACGCTTCCAGTGACCCCGTTTGCCAATGTTTAGGCAGACATCTTGGGATATGTCCTTTGTCATCCTAGAAGACTGTGATGATTTTGCCTTTGCCCCTTTTAGAAGCTCTGGCTCTGCCTCCTTGAGCATAGCCATCAACTCTCCGAGAGTTTACTCTTGGTTCATAATGAACCTTCCCCAGCTATTGGATAGAGACTATAAGATCAAATCTTTGGTAGTCTCGGTCACGCAGGTGATGCCCAGCTAACCTAGCTGATCGATGTCAACAATAATCTACGACACATAGTTCTCGACAAATGTACTCTCTGACATACACGAGCGAAAGAGCTTCTTTTGCAATTAGTACTTCTAAGATCTAAGAATAGATCCATGAAGATCTTTAATTTCATCATCAAGGTACAAGGATCTAATCCTTAATTTTGACGATGGAATTAAAGCGTCATTGAAACTAGCATAAAGGATTGAGCACTAAAGTTATCATTACATGAATCTTCCAAAGATCATGTTCTACTTATTTGCTCAACTTCGGGCTTTAGGCCCGAGATGTAATTCTATCAAATAGAATAACTTCTCAGTTCCCAAGACTATCATGAGGTTCTATTCCCAATTTGAAAATTAAAACCGTTTAAAAAACATTTTCACCCAGGTTTATGTTTTAAACGCTAATCTTTCAGTTATCTTGATTGCTATAGTCCAACTATCCAATCAACGATTTCAGGTACTATTGAATATAATGATTACTATAGTCTAACTATATAATCAACTATAATTTGATTGGTTAAATTCAAATATATTGATTACTATAATCCAATTATATAATCAACTATTATTTGAAGTAGTTTGAATACAGTCCAACTGTTTAATTAAAACAATGATATTAGTCCAACTAATATTTATTCGAGTAATGACGAAAAATTAAAATGAGCGCGTATTGGCAAGTATCTAAACGAATTTGCAAATTTAATACTTGCCTCCCACTATTTTTCGGCGAGCCTCTAACCCTCTGTTGAGTACTCGGGAAACCTTGTTTCCTAGTGGGCTAGGATCCCGTTAAATAACACACAACCTTGACTTTGGCCAACAAATTGTATGATACTTAACTAGGTAGATCTCTAAGATCAATTGGATCCCATCCAATTCCTATATCCAGTAGGTGGACATCCAAGTCCGAAACATATATCTAATATATGCCAATATATCTGATATATTACCTAACATTTTTCCTTCGAATCAATTAAGCCTTTGCTTTGGCACAACAAACTTAATGATTCCAGTTAAGCGAGACCCATTGACCTTAGAAAGCTTCGTAATCGATGTCGATGGACAAGAAGTGATCTTGACTTTGGCCAAAAAATCACAACTTGGACAAGACATACGATATGGAACAAAGCCTTCATGATTCAAACACATCCGCGATGGACAAAGGCCTTGACTTTGGCCAACAAACCAGTGCCAATCTTGGATCTTGAGAATGAATCATTCAATGGAAGGAAAATATTTAATATTTGTTGAGGGTTTTTCGCGTAATTGGCAACCAATTAATTATCTTTGTTAAGGTCTCATCATACACCCTTAAACATGCATTCTAAAAACATAATAAGGCGCGTAAATAAATTAATAATGATATGCGGATGAATATTTAAAACACTTTGTTCCTAGAACAAATCTCTCCCTTTCCTCTCTCCCGCTAGCACAAATCTTACTTCTACCCAATTACATAACACTTCTAAAGAAACCTCATTTACATTGAGGGGAATAGGTGAGAAGAGAAATACAAAGAATCAAGAGGTAATAGGCTGGACATGCAGGTCCAATTTAATAAATTCTAAATTTATTACAACAATTTCCAAAATTACCCTCACCCATCTAATATCCATCCGATATATATTATTCATACATCACATCCATGTATTCACACAAAGCATGTTATCAATCAATCTAATCCAATTAATTAATCTGAAATTAATGACCATCCAATGTTCAAACAACGATTTGATTTGCGCGAGCCAAACTCGTTTTAAGAATAAGTACTCAAAGTACGAATTCTTGAATTATATTAAACTACAACATTAAATCCAATTTAATTTGTATTCAATACTAATTCTTTATTTAATTCCAAATTAAATAATTACACTTTATTAATGAGCCTTTTGCGACTTAGATTCTAAATCTAATCATTACGGGTCTCAAAGCCCAATTAACATCCAATGTCATTAAATTTTGGCCAATGGGCTTTCAATTAATTTATAAGGCATGGACTTTGGCAACCAAAGCCCAATAAGGAATCACCCTTTTGCCAAAAATCAATTTAGGCCCATTAGGCCCAATTAAAATTTTAAAGGCCCATTTTATTATATTTGGACTTTATGGATATGGTTTTGGGCCCAATTGGATCCAACCAATTAACCTAAACCATACTTGGCCCAACTAAGCCCATTAAGCCCAAATTCAACTTTATTAGCCCAATTAATTTAATTACAATATTCCAACTATCACAATTAAATCAATTAAAGTGTATAGCCATAATTAATTAACCAAATTAACATTTCCAAAATACCAATTTACTTAATTAATCATGCTAATTATCATCAACACATGTCCAACATTATTGGTCACGGCAATTTGGGGTTTTCTAAAATCGATTTCGATTTCAATCCAATTAAATCCTAAATCAATTTATCCCAAGTCTTCCAACTCATCCAATGATCAAAAAACAAAATTACCATGACAATAAGGCATACACACCATTCGGCCAAGCCAAAATTTTGGGGAAAATTTGATCCAATTCAATTTTCATCAAATTAATCATGCATAACTCTAAGTTATCATCATTCAAGCATACTCAAACAATCAATTTCATCAAATCATGCTCAAATCAATTTTACCCAAATTTTACCCTAATTCAAATTTCATGCTTAATCAAGGCTCTTGATACCATTGTTGGGTTTCTACTATAGTCCCAAGATCATTCAAGCATTTGAAAACATGTGAATACATCAAAGTTAAAGTTGCGGAATACTCATTTTGATCGGATTTGCGATGCGACGAACATAAAAATTTTGCTCCTCCATTGAAGCTCTCGGCCAAGCCCTCCTTTTGTGCTCTTTGTTTCGGTCAAACTTCATGTGTATGTTCCAAGCTCCAAGCTTTGTGATTCTATGCTCATGAATTGGTTTCCCTATCACCTTTGTGTGACTCCTTTGGTGTGCTAGCACTCTTGAAAAATTTACCACAAATCTTTCTAAAGTTTCTTGTATCTCTCGGCCATGAGAGAAATTTGAGAGAAGAAAATTGGCCCTTGGCCGAATGGTGAGGGAGAGAGAGGGAGAAGATGAAGTTGTGTTGGTTGTGTTTTGATTTCAAAAATCAAATACATAATACACTTTCCAAGAATTGTACAAGACTTTAAAGTCTTCAAACACACCCATCAATCACAAGTGACAAGCATCTCATCACTCAAAGTTGATGTGACTTGCATCACTTGAATGACTAATGATGTGACGCGTGATGTGACTTATGGGCCCTACTTGATTCGAAATGCGAGTGGGCCCGCAAACACTCTCTGGCTCGGGTTCTCTAATTCCGAATTAACGAATTTTCCGTTGCGACGTAATTAAATCAAATTTAATTAAATAATTATGCCTATTAAAATTACTATTCATGTCGCTAGCGAATTAATTCTAAATTAACTCGTTCGCCGGAATTAAAATCCGATTTTAATTCCGCGTTGAAATCTAATTTCGTTTAATATATCGAATATATTATTTTATCGATTAATTCCAAATTAATCGTTCTCTCTCTTTTAAATAGTATTTTATCCCAGATAAAATATCTCCGTAATTAATCCCAGATTAATTTTCTCTCTCTTATAATTAATCCTAGATTAATTATATCTGAGTCATACGTCATCGGTGAATCTTCGGGAAGCGACCCATGAGATCTCCGGATATGTTGGCAGTAAATCCGGTCGTCGGACTATCCGAACACGTACGTACCTAGTACTACGTTTTTACCGATTTACAAGATATGGTTGGCTTCTAGCAAAGCACCGTGCCTACCCAATTCTCCAGAAATATTCTTAAAGGAATATGTAATCTATATCAGGCGTAGTATACGTAGTATTGCGTATTGTGATCCAGTATCGGATGTCACGTGCTAGGCCTGGGGTTGGAATTGTGTCTGCCCCGTACGAAGCACATATCGGATCTCTGATAACTAGTCTCTATAATCGGATAACTATGACCTAGTCATATTATCCCAATAGCTGCAGCATATAAGAGCACCAGTTTCGTATCTTACGTGATCATCATCTCCACTATGACTGGAGTGATACTTCCATCTTGACATCACACCCAATACACTACGATTCTCAATATACCCAGAAGAGGCGTGCACAGAACCGGTGAAAGCCCTGGATGACCAAAACCAAAGTATATTGATTATCGCAAGTTTTAGCGGTGCAAGTCTCAAGTTAAGACCAAATACACCTACCCTGATTCGGACTCCCATAGACACACAATCATACTACCAATGGGATTCCGATGGGTCTATCCATAGCGAAGCTATTTCCGTACCATCGGTAAACACAACCTCCTATTACACTTGCATAAGTATCAAATACTTAAATATATGAGAACTATGTCGTTATGCTCCCATAACACACACAAATGCAATACTAGTCTATTCCACATTATCGATATCCAATCTCGATAATACTCCGACTAGGGATGGTTTAATGATTAAACCTTCATGGATTGATACTGTCTCATATATTATCAATCCGGAACTAATCATATGGACTTTTATCATTTATATATCTTGGTAATCTAATTACAAATGATAAAAGAGCAATTTCCTTTGTCACATAGTTAATTTGTACAACAACACAATGTTCTGTACAAATAGTGATGCTATGGGTCATAATTGTCCAACGGTAACACCCCGGTAACCCTGACGACTATTACGTAATAGGACGCATGATATATGAAGTAAATTATGTTTGAACATGTATACACTTAAATGTTTGTAGATAAAATAATATTGGGACTCAATAAAATCATTTAGGACAAAATGTGGGTCAAATAAGGGCAAAAAATTTTACTTGACATATTAATTTTGGAGATTGGAAACTTGAAAGGGTGTTCTAACGAAGTGTAGTTTCAGAAATTCTAATTTTGCGCAACTGTTGTATTTTGGGCATAACCTTTTATTCCGATATCAGATTGAGTGGATTCAAGTTTCAGATTAAATAAGACTCAAAGATCTACAACTTTAAATAACAAAATAATTTCGAATTCTGAAGTTTCATGACCGAAATTGATGAAACATACAGAATTGTGCTATGCGTAATTATTAAAGTCATTTTCAAAGAAAAAAAAAAAAAAAAAATAATAAAAATAGTCAAACTCCCACCAAACATGATAGCAATTAATAATGGATTTTTTGGAGTAATTAGTGGAGCAATTAATAATGAATTTGCTGGAGCAATTAGTGGAGCAATTAATAATGGATTTGGTGGATGATGATGGAGGCAAAATTTTGCCTATAAATACCAAGCCATTTCATTTGTAAATTCATATTTTCTTCTTTGAAATTCCTTAAGAATAAATAAGAAGATTTTATCTTGTTTGTTTATATAATATTTACAGTAAAGTAACAGCTTGAATGACGTCTATGCGTCAGAGACAAGCTTCCCATCCAATTTTCTTATAAATTGGCAAACATGGTCTTTTAAAGTCAGATTCCCGAGACTTAACTGTTGTCTTTCTTTTTGAAATTGTGTATATAACATGTGAATTGCATGATGCACATATTCACTGGAATGCGTCTCAAGAGTCTTAGATAGGTCATCTAAAGACTCCTTACTCAAGCCATCCCTAATGAATTTAATTTTATCTTCACGGTTATTAGACACCATTCCTAAAGAACGACAACGAGTATTACATATCATACGAGCACATTTATAGCAAACACTCATTCTTTTAGCTCTTCTCTTTTTAGCATAGGAGCTTTTTCCTAAACCAGAGAGATATGAAATAAAAGAGTCAGAGGACTCACATGCCAATCAGACACGTGCTTCAATAATCCAACGAATGTCATTAGGAATACCTTTGATCATCAGTAGTCTCATCCATTCCAAGCGAGCTTTGTAGACTTTCATCAGAGCGTTTTGAGGGAGAGAAGGAAATTGCTTGTGAAGATTTGCGAGAACGTCTTCCATCTTGAAATGTGACTTTACCTACAAAAATTAAACACACAAAAATAAAACACACCAAATCTGAATATTTACACAAATTGCATGGGTTGCCTCCCAGCTAGCGCTAAGTTTAATATCGTCAGCTAGACATGACTACCCGAACATTAGGCTGGATTTGAAAGTGTGACACTTTCTTTTTGTCGCTCAATTGATTCTCCCTAGTAGTTCTTGACACGCTGGCTGTTAACTTTGAATGTGTTGTTCGACTTGGGGTTGTATATCTCAACAACTCCATAGGGTAACACCTGAGTAATCACAAATGAACCTGACAACTTTGATTTCAGCTTTCCAGGGAAAAGTTTCAACCGTGAATCGTATAACAACATCTGATGCCCTGGCTCCAGTTATCTGCGCACTATTTTTTTATCATACCATTTCTTGGTCTTTTCTTTGTACAGTTTGGCATTCTCATAAGCATGTAGGTGAAATTCCTCATATTCGTTGAGTTGGTGGAGTCTTTTCTCTCCTGCTGCATGTAGATCAAGATTTAACTTCTTCAGTGCCCAGTACGCCTTGTGTTCAAACTCCACTGGCAGATGGCACGCTTTCCCAAACACCATTCGATATGGGGACATACCAATAGGTGTCTTGTAAGCTGTCTGGTAGGCCCATAATGCATCATCCAATTTTGTAGACCAGTCCCTCCTTGTTGATCCAGTAGTTCTCTCCAAGATTTTTTTGATCTCCCTGTTTGTAACTTCAACTTGTCCATTTGACTGTGGATGGTAGGCAGTTGCAACTTTATGAATAACTCCATATTTGGATAGGAGTGCATCGAAGTATTTGTTACATAAATGTGTGCCTTCATCACTGATAATCACCCGAGGTGTTCCGAAGTGAGTGAAAATATTCTTTTTAAGGAATTTAATCACCATTTTTGAATCATTTGATGGTAGTGTAATTGTTTCAACCCATTTGGAGATGTAATCTACTGCAACTAGTATGTACAGGTTTCCGAATGATGGAACAAATTGTCCTATAAAATCGATACCCCATACATCAAATATCTCCACTTCCAGAAAATTTTGCAAAGTTCCCGTACTCTGGCACTTGTCACATTGAAGAGCAAATAAGTAAGCATCTTTAAATATAGTGGGCCAAAACAAACCTGATTGAAGGATTTTGGCTGCAGTTTTATTCCCGCTGAAGTGTCCACCGTATGGTGATGAATGATAGTGCTGTAAAACACTATTGACCTCCTCATATGGAACACAACGTCTCAGTAATTGATCAGCACAGCGTTTGAACATGTACGGCTCATCCCAGACATAGTGTTTGACTTCCTTGAAGAACTTCTTTCATTGCTGATGTGTCCATTTCAACGGCCATTTTCCCGATACTATGTAGTTTACATAGTCAGCATACCAAGGGACATCCTGCTGTTTCATGGCAAATAATTGTTCATCTGGAAAAATTTCTTTGATTTTCAGTTCATTGACAGTTGTTTCTCCATTCTCGAGCCTCGATAAGTGATCTGCCACTTGGTTTTCTGTCCCTTTCCTGTCTCTGATCTCCACGTCAAATTCTTACAGTAGAAGCACCCAACGGATCAATCTAGGTTTGGCATCTTTCTTTGCGATCAGGTATTTGATTGCTGAATGATCTGTGTAGACTACCACTTTGGGACCCAGCAGATAGGAGCAGAATTTATCAAAAGCGAACACAACTGTGAGCAACTCATTTTCAGTGGTTGTGTAGTTGAGTTGAGCTTCATTCAAAGTTCTCCTGGAGTAGTAAATGGTATGGAAAATTTTTACTTTGCGTTGTCCCAAAACTACACCTACAGTAAAATCACTAGCATCGCACATCACTTCAAATGGAAGGGTCCAGTCTGGTGCTACTATGATGGGGGCAGAGACCATCTTCTGTTTCAAGATCTCAAAAGCTTCATGGCATTCTTTGGTGAAGTTGAAAGGCATATCTTTCTCCAAAATATTTCATAGAGGTTTAGCAATCTTTGAGAAGTCTTTGATAAATCTCATGTAAAAGCCTGCATGTCCGAGAAAACTATGAATCTCTTTGACAGTTGTTGGTGGAGGTAGTTTTCCAATTGTCTTGATCTTTGCTTTGTCTACCTCGATTCCCTTTTGTGAGATCCGATGTCCCAGGACGATACCTTCCTGCACCATGAAGTGACATTTCTCCCAGTTGAGTACCAGGTTAGTATCTTCGCACATTTGTAACTTCTTTTCCAGATTTTACAAGCAGTGGTCAAAAGAGTCTCCAAACACAGAGAAATCATCCATGAAGACCTCCATACTTTGTTCCAGCATGTCTGAGAAGATGGCCATCATGTGACGTTGAAATGTGGCAGGAGCATTACATAGTCTAAATGGCATCATGCGGAAAGCGAAAGTACCATACAGACATGTAAAAGTTGTCTTCTCCTGATCTTCTGGGACAATAGTAATATGATTGTACCCCGAGTATCCATCCAAAAAATAATAGAACTCATGTCCCGCCAATCTGTCTAACATCTGGTCAATGAATGGCAGCGGAAAATGATCTTTCCTTATTGCTTTGTTCAGTTTCCTGTAGTCCATGCATAATCTCCATCCAGTGACCGTTCTTGTTGGAATTAGCTCGTTCTTTTCATTTGTGACTACAGTAATTCCTCATTTCTTTGGCACACATTGCATAGGACTCACCCACGTGCTGTCAGAAATAGGGTAAATGATGCCAGCATCCAACCATTTGATAATTTCTTTCTTAACGACCTCCTTCATGATTGGATTTAGTCTCCGTTGATGCTTCACTGTGGGTTTGTAGTCATTCATCTGAATTTTGTGCATGCAAAATGATGGACTAATGCCTCGAATGTCTGCTATAGTCATGCCAATGGCCTTCTTGTGTTCTCGTAACACTCTCAGCAACTTTTCTTCTTGTTCCAATGTTAGCGAAGAAGAAATAATCTCAGGTAATTCATAAAAGTTTCCTAAGAATGCATACCTGAGATGACTCGGAAGTAGCTTTAGCTCCAGCTGCGGTGGTTCTTCAATCGAGGGCTTGATTCGTTCTTTCTTTGGTAGTTCTAAACTTTCCACCTGTGGTGTCGATTTAAAGTGAAATAGCCTATCAAGATAGTTGATACATTCCAGAATTTCATTATCTAGCTCGCTGTCAGTCATATTGGTGATGCAAGCTTCAAGTTTATCTATGGGAGGTGGCATTGCATCAGTATCCTAGATGATACTATCTACAACATCAACTCTGAAACATTCCTCTTCCTTTTCATCACTCATGAATTTCATGGCTTTGAAAACATTGAAGGTAAATTTTTGGTCTTGTACTTTCATGGTTAGTTCTCCTTTTTGTACATCAATAACAGTTCGACCTGTAGCCAAAAATGGTCTCCCAAGAATGATAGGTACATCTTTGTCTTCCTCTATGTCAAGGATAATGAAATCTGTTGGGAGAATGAGCTTGTCGACTTTGACCAGCACATCTTCAACTATTTCTCTCGGAAATGCAAGTGTTCTATCATCAGGTTACAGAGAGACTGAGGTGGGCATTGCTTCTCCAATCTGTAGTTTCATGTAAATCGAAAAAGGCATCAAATTAACACTTGCACCTAAATCACACAAAGCTTTGCCGATGTAATGTTCTCCAATGGTGCATGGGACAGTAAAACTGCCAGGATCTTTCAATTTTGGAGGAAGTTTCCTCTGAATGATGGCGCTGCATTCCTCTGCCAATGCTACTATCTCGTAATCTCTCAATCTCTGTTTTCGTGACAAAATGTCTTTCATGAATTTGATATAGTTGGGAATTTCTTCCAATGCTTTTGCAAATGGAATGTTGATATGCAGCTTTTTGAATACCTCCAGGAATCGAGCAAACTGCTTGTCCAATTTGTTTTTCTGGTGACGCTGTGGAAAATATGGAGGTAGAGTGATTCTTTCTTTATCTTTTTCCTTTGCTTCTTTTTCCTCCATCTGTGGAACTGCTTCTTTTGGAACTTCCTCAGTGGATGCCTTGATTCCAACATCTTTGTTGATTTCAGTACCTCTGTTCCTTGGATTTGGTTTTGTGTTGCTAGGAAGGTTACCTGGCGGTCTGTAACTCTGAGCATTTGCCATTTGTCCCATTTGATTCTCCAGTGCTTTAATAGAAGCTGAATGGCTTTGATTCAATGCTACTTGATTTTGAACCATAGCTGCTAAGGCATCATATTTTTCTTCTTGCTTTTTCAACTGGGCCAGCACTTCTGTTATTCCTGGTTCTTTTTCATACTCATGGCCTTTATTTTGATGTTGGAATCCTGGTGGTGGATTATTCATTTGCCCTGAATTGTTGCTCCATGCGAAATTTGGATGATTCCTCCATCTTGGGTTGTAGGTGTTGGAATATGGATTCCACTATCTGTTGAAATTATTGACATAATTCACCGTCTCTTCATGTTGGTTTGTCTCTGGTACTCCTCCATATGGTAAATTTGTGGATCCAATATTACTTTGCATGCTAAGAGTTTCCATGAATTTTCATATCTAATCCAGCTTGGCATTCACTGCTGTGTTGGCTCCAACTTCATAAATTCCAACAATTCTTTGGATCATGCTCCATTCTGTTGGCAACAAGGAATTATTGTTGGACATTTCTTCAATTAAGTCCCAAGCCTGATCTTCTCATTTTTCCATTAAAGCTCCTCCAGCAGCAGCATCAATTGTGGTTCTCATCAGTCCAGAAAGTCCATTATAGAAAGTTTGGACTTGTAGCCACTTTGCAATCTCATTGTGAGGACATTTTCTGAGAAAATCCTTGTACCTTTCCTAAGCTTCACATAAGGATTCTGAGCATGTTGCACAAAGGATGTGATATCATTCCTTAGCTTTGCAGTTCTGGCTGGTGGAAAGTACTTTGCAAGGAATTTTGTGGCTAGAGTGTTCCAAGTTGTGATGGAACCTGCTAGTAATGAATGTAGCCAAACATTAGTTCTGTATTTCAAGGAATATGGAAAAACACGCAGTCTCATTACTTCTTCAGCCGTTTGATTGTAATTGAAAGTGCCGTAAACTTCCAGGAAGTTGCTGATGTGGGCATTAGGATCTTCAGTTACATTCCCCCTAAACTGAACTGACGGCTGAATCATCTGGATGTATGTTTTGTTGGAGTTTCTACGGTCCCGAGGATCGAATAACAAGCAAGAAATAAGTGTGAATACAATCGACGAAGTTGCGGAATAATCACATTGATCGGTTGAGTGACGCGGTGGAGAACAAAACTTTACTTTCTGCCTCCTCCAAGCTTGGCAGTGGCAGTTTCTGTCATCCCCAAATTTGACCATTTTGGTTCTCCTCCAAGCTCCAAGCTTTCTCATGGTGATTCCAAGCTCATGGGTGGACTTCCCTATCACCTTCGTATGACTTCGTAGTGTGCTAGCACTCTTGATTTTGCAACAAAATAATGACTTTTTGCTTCCCTTCATGCTCATTTTTTGCCTAGAAAAACCAGTGAAGAACAGCCCCATGGGCGTGTGGAGAGAAGAGAAAAGAGGAGAGAGAGATTGATTTTTGGTTGTGATAATTTAGTGTATCTAATACACTTCTCTTTTTTTTATTTCCAAAATCAAAATAAATCATATACAATCAATAAACAATTGTAAATGTCAATCAAGCTTTCAAAAAGCTTTCTATCACTTACATCAAGTCACATCACTCATGAATAGTGACTGGTGTCAATCACTCAAGTGAAAGACATCTATCACTTGATTGACGGATGATGTGATGCTAGATGCGACTAGCGATTTGACGCTTGATTTGACTTACGTGCCGCACTCGAATTTGAAATGCGAATGCGCTCGCAAACAATCCCGGGCTCAGGTTCGCTAATTCCAAATTAATGAATTTTCCATTGCGACGTAATTAAATGATTACGCCTAGTGAAATCACTATTCATGTCACTAACGAATTAATTCTAAATTAATTCGTTCGCCCGAATTAAAATCTAATTTTAATTCCGCGTCGAAATCCAATTTCGTTTAATATATCGAATATTTAATTTATCGATTAATTCCAAATTCATCGTTCTCTCTCTTTTATTGATATTTTATCTCAGATAAAATATCTCCGCAATTAATCCCAGATTAATTCTCTCTCTCATCCAATTAATCCCAGATTAATTAAAGTACGAGTCATACGTCATCGGTGAATCTTCGGGAAGCGACCCATGAGATCCCCGGATATGTTGGCAGTAAATTCGGTCGTCGGACTATCCGAACACGTAAGTACCTAGTACTACGTTTATACCGATTTACAAGACAAGGTTGGCTTCTAACAAAGCGCCATGCCTACCCAATTCTCCAGAAACATGCTTACAGGAATAAGCGATCTATATCAGGCGTAGTATACGTAGTATTGCATATTTCGATCCAGTATCGGATGATCACATGCAAGGCCTGGGGCTGGTACAGTGTCTGCCTCGTACGAAGCATATATCGGATTACGAGCAACTAGTCTCTTTATTATCGGATAATCATGACCAAGTCATATTCCCGATGGTTGCAACCCTTTAGAGACCAGTTCTGTATCCATACGCGATCATCATCTCCATATGACTGGAGTGATACTTCCATCTTGACATCACACCCAACACACTACGATTCTCAATATACCCAGAGAGGCGTACACAGAACCTGTTAAAGCCCTGGACGACCAAAACCAAAGTATATTGATTGTCGCAAGTATTAGCGGTGCAAGTCTCAGGTTAAGACCAAATACACCTACCCTGATTTCGGACTTCCATAGACACATAGTCATACTACCAATGGAATTCCGAGGGGGTCTATCCAGAGCGAAGCTGTTTCCTGTACCATCGTAAAACACAACCTCCTATTACACTTGCATGAGTATCATATACCCCAATTTATGAGAACTATGTCGTTGTGCCCTCACAACGCGCACAAGTGTAATACTAGTCTTTTACGCATTTTGATGTCCAATCTCGATAATACTCTGACTAGGGATATTAATGATTTATCCTTCGTGGACTGATACTGTCTCATATCATTCTCAATCCAGGAACAAATCATAAGGACCTTCTATCATTTATATATCTTGGTGATCTAATCACAAATGATAAGAGATCAATCTCCTTTGTCATATAGTTAATTTGTACAACAACACCATGATCTGTACAAATAGTGACACTATGGGTCATAATTGTCCAACAATCTCCCACTTGGCCTATAGCCAGTCACTCGAGTGTCTACCACCCGAACTATGTACGGTTGGCTCAAACTGCTGAGAAAAGACTTTCGTCAGCGGATTTGCATGATAATCATCTGATGCAATTTATTCGATCATCACATCGCCACGATGTATGATCCGAACGAATCAGATGAATATCGAAGTATATATCTGGATCGTTGATGAGACCATTAATTATTTAGCCTGTGCTGACGCCTAGCTCAGCTGCTAACAGAACTATATCTAATCTAATTAGATTTATTATTGACTCAGATGGCTTCTATTGCCGCCTCAGCTGCAGCAATAACTCGCATTTGTTGTTTATTCGGTAACAGTATCTTGCTTGGAAGATTTCCAGCTCACTGTTCCGTTATTCAATTTTATAGTACCGTTTTTATCGGTTAGGAAACTTGTATCAGTGATCCCAGTCACTTCAAGTTCTCCTTCTCCACATTTTAAGACAGCATCCTTAGTTCTCTAAGAAACTAAATGATGTTCTTAATTCAATCCAGTGACTATCACTTGGATTGGCCCGATTGTGAATCCATATACTCAAAGCGTATGAGACACCATGTCGCGTACATTTTTCAATGTACGAGTTCTCGGAGAGTTTTCTCGAAAGCCAAGCTTTCACCGATTAATATTATGGGAATATCATTTCCAAGAAATGACGTATTATCATTATTTATATAGGACAACCATTGTCAGTGCGCTCCTACTAACCTCCTTATATACACAAGAATCATTTTCGTTTTGAATTAAATCATAAACTATTATGATTACATCAAAACGATAATTCCAAGAACCTAATGCTTGCTTCAATCCAAACATGGATCGATTAACCTGCAAACCTTGTTTGCTAGTTATAGTATGACAAAACCGACAGGATGTTGTAAACATCCTCCAAAAGGTTTCCGTTTAAGGAAAGCGATTTTCCCGTTAAGCTGTCATATTTCATAAATGAAACATGCAGCATTAGCAAGCATTATCCAAATGGATTCACCGTGGCAACAGGTAAAAGGTTTCGTCGTAGTCAACACAATGTTGATAACGATACCTTTTCGCTAAAAGCCTAGCTTTATACGTTGGTATGTTGCCATCCATGTATGTCTTCCTTGAAGACTTATATAGTACCAATAAGCACAATGCCTTGCGGTACAATAACTAGTATCTAAACATAGTTAATTTACATGGAATCCATTTCGGACTCATGGCACTTTTCCATAATAGGGAGTCGATACCTTGTATCACTTCCTCATACGTAGTCAGTTGGTATACCTCAATAAGATTGACATCTTAACGAGGTGAGATCAGAAACCCATACCCAGGTTGTTTTCTGACTCTCTCCGACTTACGTGGTTCTTGTGTATTCGAAGATTACTGATATAGTTTCATCCTTGATGAACTATTTGTGTTCCATTAGGATTCGGTGCCTTGAACAATATTACTCCAATTTTCATCGAGTTTTACTATCCTCCCACTAACCACTGCATATAGGTATTCCTCTTAGGAAAACCGTATGGCGAGCAACAATTACATTATTCTCTAAGTGAGTTGTATAAGTACTATACTTTCGGTATCCCTAGGATAACCTACAATTGGCACTTATCCAATTTGGGTTTTAGTTTGGTATCATCCAAACATATACCCAGCATTCCCAATATTCAGGAATGTGAAACCTAGTTTCTTTCCTGTTCATATCTAATATGAATTCTGAAAAATAGATTATTATGGAACCTTATTCAAAATAAGTTTTGCATTGTTAATGCTTATCCGTTGAAGGAAATGGTAGCTCAAAGCGACTCATGATTAGCCTTATTATGTCTAACATAATTTGGTTATCTGGTTCGGACACACCGTCAAGCTGACGTGTTCCGGGAGGAGTCCTCATTGAAAGAATACTATACTCTTTCAAGTATTAGAAACTTATTGCTTAAGTATTTTCCATTACGATCTTACTGTGACAGTTTAATACATTAGCTGATCTGTTTGTCTATTTCGCGTCAAAAACTGTAAAAGTTTCCGATTTATGTTTCAAAGGAAACACGTAATTACAACGCGATGCCACATCCGTAAAGGTCACGAAATATTCATATCCACCTCTAGCCTAGCTAGACATTGGCCCACTTGCTTCACTATGAACTAGGGCTAACAGATTGGTGGCATTTTCACTTTTACCAAGTAAATAGTGTTTTAGGCACTTTGCCCAATAAACTAGATTCATAGACTTTATTTGAATGGAATCAAATTAGTCCTAGTACCCACTCTTCAAAAGTGCGAATATACGAGTCTTGTTTAATTGTGTCCCAGACAGCAATGCCATAATTAAGTTTCATTTGATCAAATCAGTTTGAGCTATTTGTTTGTCATGTTATATGTTTGAGATATATTTATATTCAAAATATAAATACTGTTATTCATATCTAATGTGTTTATCTCAATATCATCTTTATATAATAAAACACTTTAGTGTTCTAGAATATAAAGGTTCACCCGCAGCGGGTTAAACACTGATACAGAGATAATGTTTCTAGTCAAACTAGTTACATTATAACAGTTTCCAAATTTAGGTACACACCCGAAGGTAGTTCCTAAATTTAGGTATCTACGGTTAAAACAGCGACTTTCATCCCGTTTTCAATTCGCAGAATAAATCTCGACTGAAGTCAGTATCCTGCTCATAGTAGATTCTGAACATCAGTACTTATTTATGTATCACACTAAGTATTTAAAATCCAATTTTAATACTAGTAATGGACATAATTATGACAAACATATTTGAAGTCAGAGCCTTGCTCATCTTCAATTCCTTCATGTCTGCCTTGTTCAAACGGCAGTCACGCTTCCGCGATCCCGTTTGCCACAATTTTGGCAGACATTTTGGGATATGTCTTTTTATCTTCCCAGAAGACTATAATGATATTGGCTTTGCCATTTTCCACATTCCAGAAGCCTTTGGCCAAGCCTTGGGTTTCTAGAATATCGATGTAAGGTCCGCCTTGCGCTACTTGCCTTATTGCAAATTTTGACTTTGTCTCCTTGAGAATAGTCATTACCTCTCCAAGAGTTATTATTGCAATTTGTTACTTCTAAAATCTAAATATAGATTTATAAAGATCCTTCAATTTCAATATCATACTTTAAGGATCTAATCCTTAGTTCTGATAAAGAAATTAAGGAGTCTATTTGACAAGTTTAATGGATTAAGCACTAAAGTTATCATCACATAAATCTTCCAAAGATTATGCTCTACTATTTACTTAGCTCCGGGCTTAGGCATAAGATGTTATTTTAGAAAATAAAGTAACTTCTTAGTTTCCAGGACTATCCTGAAATTTTATTCCCAATTTGAAAATTAAACCATTTAAATACATTTTCCCTAGGATTATGTTTTAAGTGTCAATCTTTCATTTTTATCTTGATTTTAATAGTCCAACTATTTAATCAATGATTTTGGTACTATTTATTATATGATTACTATAATCCAATTATATAATCAATTATAATTGAATTGTTTGAATACAATCCAACTGTTAATTAAAAACAACGATTAAATATTAGTCCAACTAACATTTAATTTATTTGACGAATGATATTTGATTTTAGCACGTATGGCAAGTAATTAAACGAATATTGCAAATTCAATTATTGCCTCCCACTATTTTTCGGCGAGCCTCTAACCCTCTGTCGAGTACTCGGGAAACCGTGTTTCCTAGTGGGCTAGGATCCCGTTAAATATCACACAATCTTGACTTTGGCCAACAAATTGTATGATAATTAACTAGGTAGATCTCTAAGATCAATTGGATCCAATCCAATTCCTATATCCAGTAGGGGGACATCAAAGTCCGAAATATATATCTTATATATGCCAATATATCCAATATATTGCCTAACATTTTTCCTCTGAATCAACTAAGCCTTGGCTTTGGCACAACAAACTTAGTGATCCCAGTTAAGCGCGACCCATTGACCATGGAAAGCTTCGTAATCAATGTCGATGGATAAAAAGTGGTCTTGACTTTGGCCAACAAACCACAACTTGGACAAGACACCGATATTGAAAAAAGCTCTCGTGATTCAAAAACATCCGCGACGGACAAAGGCCTTGACTTTGGCCAACAAGCCAATGCCAGTCTTGGATCTTGAGTAAGAATCACTCAATGGAAGGAAAAACGCTTAATATTTTGTGAGGGTTTTTCGAGTGCAAATTGGCAACCAATTTATTATCTTTGTTAAGGTCTCATCATCATACACCCTTAAACATGCATTCTAAACACATAATAAAGCACGTATAAATAAATAATAATGATATGCTGATGGATACTTTACACATTGATCCTAGATAAAATCTCTCCATTTCTCTCTCCCGCTAACACAAGTATTACTTCTACCCGTTACACTACATTTCTAAAGAAACCTCATTTACATTGAGGGGAATAGGTGAGAAGAGAATACAAAGAGTAAGGAGGTAATAAGGCTGGACACGCAGGTCCAATTAATAAATTCAAAATTTATTACAACAATTTCTAAAATTGCCCCACCCATCTAATATCCATCCGATATACATTATTCATGCATCGCAACCATGTATTCACACAAGCATGTTATCAATCAATCTAATCAAATTAATTAATCTGATAATTAATGACCATCCAATGTTCAAACAACGATTTGATTTTGCGCGAGTCAAACTCGTTTTGCGAATAAGTCACAAAGTACGAATTCTCGAATTAAATTAAACTACAAAACTAAATCCAATTAAATTTGTATTTAATACTAATTCGCTATTTAATTCCAAATTAAATATTACACTTTATTTAATAAACCTTTTACGACTTAAATTCCAAATTTAATCGTTACGGGTCTCAAAGCCCGATTAACATCCAATGTTAATTTAATTAAAGTCCAATGGGCTTTTAATTAATTTCTTAAGGCGTGGACTTTTGGTCAACTCGGGTCAAACCCAATAACCAAAGCCCAATCAAGGAGTAACCCCATAAGCCTAGAAATCAATATAGGCCCATTAGACCCAATTAAATAATTAAAGGTCCATTAGTCGCATTTGGGCTTTATGGAAGCGGTTTTGGGCCCAATTGGATCCAACCAATTTAGCCTAAACCTAACTTGGTACAACCAAGCCCAATAAGCCCAATAACAACATTACAAGCCCGATTTCCAAAATTAGCCCAATTCAATTAAATTACAAAATCCAATTTCACAATTTTAATTACCTAAAGTGTATAACATAATTAATCACTCAACTCAATATTTCCAAAACATCAATTAGCCTAATTAATCATGCTAATTAACATCAAATAATGTCCAACACAATTTAATCAAAAATCAAACCCAATACATGCTCAACAAGTCTCGGCAATATAGGGGATTTTATGTCCGATTCGAATTCAATCCAATTAAATCCAATTCGACATTAAATCATCATTCCCAATTGATTTCCAACACATCCAATGATAAAAAAATCAAAAAATCCAAGACATTAAGGCTAGTTGACATTCGGCCAACACATCAAAATTGGGGAAAAATGTTCCAAACAATTTTTCTTGAAATTGATCAATTCAAACTTCAATTAAAACACATTTAAGCATATTCATTCATCCAAGTTCATAAAATCATGCTCAAAATCAATTTACCCAAATTTTAAGCCCTATTTCGTTTTCATGCTTTTACTCCGCTCTGATACCAATTGTTGGAGTTTCTACGGTCCCGAGGATCGAATAACAAGCAAGAAATAAGTGCGAATACAATCGACGAAGTTGCGAAATACTCACATCGATCGGTTGAGCGACGCGATAGACAACAAAACTTTACTTTCTGCCTCCTCCAAGCTCGGCAGTGCCAGTTTCTATCATCCCTAAATTCGGCCATTTTGGTTCTCCTCCAAGCTCCAAGCTTTGTCATGGTGATTCCAAGCTCATGGGTGGACTTCCCTATCACATTCGCATGACTTCGTAGTGTGCTAGCACTCTTGATTTTGCAACAAAATCATGACTTTTTGCTTCCCTTCATGCTCGGTTTTTGCCCAGAAAAACCAGTGAAGAACAGCCCCATGAGCGTGTGTGAGAGAAGAGAAAATAGGAGAGATAGATTGATTTTTGGTTGTATTAATTTAGTGTATCTAATACACTTCTCTTTTAATTTCCAAAATCAAAATAAATCATATACAATCAATAAACAATTGTAAATGTCAATCAAGCTTTCAAAAAGCTTTCTATCAACTTACATCAAGTCACATCACTCATGAATAGTGACTGGTGTCAATCACTCAAAGTGAAAGACATCTATCACTTGATTGACGGATGATGTGACGCTAGATGCGACTAGCGATTTGACGCTTGATTTGACTTACGTGCCACACTCGAATTCGAAATGCGAATGCGCTCGCAAACAATCCCGGGCTCAGGTTCGCTAATTCCAAATTAACGAATTTTCCGTTGCGACGTAATTAAATGATTACGCCTAGTGAAATCACTATTCATGTCACTAACGAATTAATTCTAAATTAATTCGTTCGCCCGAATTAAAATCTAATTTTAATTCTGCGTCGAAATCCAATTTCGTTTAATATATCGAATATATTAATTTATCGATTAATTCCAAATTCATCGTTCTCTCTCTTTTATTGATATTTTATCCCAAATAAAATATCTCCGCAATTAATCCCAAATTAATTCTCTCTCTCATCCAATTAATCCCAGATTAATTAAAGTGCGAGTCATACGTCATCGGTGAATCTTCGGGAAGCGACCCATGAGATCCCCGGATATGTTGGCAGTAAATTCGGTCGTCGGACTATCCGAACACGTAAGTACCTAGTACTACGTTTATACCGATTTACAAGACAAGGTTGGCTTCTAGCAAAGCGCCATGCCTACCCAATTCTCCAGAAACATGCTTACAGGAATAATCGATCTATATCAGGCGTAGTATACGTAGTATTGCGTATTTCGATCCAGTATCAGATGATCACATGCAAGGCCTGGGTCTGGTACAGTGTCTGCCCCGTACGAAATATATATAGGATTACGAGCAACTAGTCTCTTTATTATCGGATAATCATGACCAAGTCATATTATCCCAATGGTTTCAACCCTTTAGAGAACCAGTTCTGTATCCCTACGCGATCATCATCTCCATATGATTGGAGTGATACTTCCGTCTTGACATCACACCCAACACACTACGATTCTCAATATACCCAGAAGAGGCGTACACAGAACCTGTTAAAGCCCTGGACGACCAAAACCAAAGTATATTGATTGTTGCAAGTATTAGTGGTGTAAGTCTCAGGTTAAGACCAAATACACCTACCCTGATTTCGGACTTCCATTGACACATAGTAATACTACCAATGGAATTCCTAGGGGGTCTATCCAGAGCGAAGCTATTTCCCGTACCATCGGTAAAATACAACCTCCTATTACACTTACATGAGTATCCTATACCCAAATATATGAGAACTATGTTGTTGTGCCCTCACAACGCGCACAAGTGTAATACTAGTCTTTTACGCATTATCGATGTCCAATCTCGATAATACTCTAACTAGGGATATTTAATGATTTATCCTTCGTGGACTGATACTGTCTCATATCATTCTCAATCCAGGAACAAATCATAAGGACCTTCTATCATTTATATATCTTGTTGATCTAATCACAAATTATAAGAGAGCAATCTCCTTTGTCACATAGTTAATTTGTACAACAACACCATGATCTGTACAAATAGTGACGCTATGGGTCATAATTGTCCAATAGATATGAGACAGTCACACGCATTTGCTGGTAATGGAGGAAGTACAATATAGGAAATGAAGCCATCAACCACCGGAATAGGTCTGTCTCGAATGGGAATTGGTGGTGCAACTTCCAAAGGTTCAGGTTCCATATTGATTATTGCTTCTTGGCCTTCTCGTCTTTCTCTTCTCAATTGTCTGATTGTTTTTTCATTTTCTCGGTCAAGCGGACGGATTTCAAAGCTTCGGGTTCATCTCATGTAGTGTCTGAGAACCTGAAACACAAGAAAATAAAAACAATAAGTAAAAAGAAATTAGATACAAGTAACAGTATCTAACCCTAAAATTAATAGTGAAAGATAAACAAGTCCCCGGTAACGGCGCTAAAAACTTGACCGGTGTAATCACACCCGTATAACGCAAGCGTACGTATCATTCAAGTAGTATAAATGTATCAATCCGACGAAGACTTAATACCTAAACTACTAATTTATGAAGTCAAATGTTTACGAGTATCTAATAGATTGGTTGTTTGATTGGATAGTGACTTTAAACTAAAGATGAATAAATAAAACAGTGCGAAAGTAAATTAAGGGAAAATTCAATATTAAGAAACTATCTAGGGTTGTGAATGCTTCCAATATCTTTTTAAAGATAAAGTGGTTATTTTACGTTTGTGTAATATATTGGTTTATTAGCCTGAAATACAAATTTATGCAAAAGCCTCTTCCGATGGTCAGATACAAATACCCAGAATAACCCAATTAATCATATTCTTATGTCAACCAAGTTATCTGAATTCATTAAGATTAAGTTCCAATTATGGCTACCCCCGCCTGACAGGTATATTCCTATCCTGTAAGGAAATCTATTAAATGGTTATCTATCCTCAAGGAAGATCGTGGGCTATTGAGTCTAAGGCTTAAACCTAAAATCCCTTTTCCAAAATAATTTTAAGTTTACCATATCAATCTTATTAATGGCCATTTAACAAGAAGCATTAAGACTAAGGCTCAATAAATAAACCTTTATATTACCCAAACTATAAAATAACCCTTTATAAACCAGTGATATTGGAATTCATCACAACCCCAGATAACAGGTTTAGTTACTACACATAACTAAGACTAGTAAAAGCTTAAATAAAGTAAATGACATAAAGTAAATGCTGGAAAGTAAATGCAGGAAATTAAATAAAGTAAATGCTGTAAAGTAAATGCTAGAAATTAAAAAGGGAAAAGTATAATAAAAGAAAATGTTGGGGGTTAGAGGATCCACTTTTATTACTTCTATTTTAGATATCTCCCTTATTATAATATATTAATTTTGTGTGATATTACCAACAGACCATATAGGCGGTATCCTGATTAAGTCAAATTTATAATTAATTCCAACCGACCATACAGGCGGTATCCAGTTTAGTCAAGTTAAAACCAATTTTATTAAGTCCAACCAACCATAAAGGCGGTATCCTCATTAAGTCAGGTTTTAAATAGTTTATATATTATAATTAAGGGAAATTAATATAAATATTAGTAATAAAAGATTTACCTTTCACCCCAGTAGGGGGAGTTACCTCCTCATTTCTGAAAAGTAAAAACTGAAAAGTAAATAAAGGAAAGTACTATTGCGTAAAAGTAAATGAAATTAAATACAAAAAGTAAAGACTGAAAAGTAAATAAAAGAAAGTGCTAATGCGAAAATTAAATACTGAAAGTTATAAATAAACAAACAAGATACAATCTTCTTAGTATTCTTAAGGAATTCCTTAGAAGAAAGTATGAATTGAATTCTGAAATTCGGCCTCAATTTATAGGAAAACTTTGGCCTCACGCGTCGCGACGCGTGGAACATTACGCATCGCGACGCGTCGTTGATGATGGACGCATAGCTCACAACTTTCAGATATGAGGACACGTGGCTGTCGGTAGTATTATTATGTCGGCATCGCGACATGTAAAGTTGGTGTGCGTCATGACGCTGACGTCAGCAAAGATATAGATTGTCGGTAGTATGTGATGGTGACACGTGGCACGGCACACGTTAGCAGATTTACTGTGATGTTGACACGTGGCAGATGCCGCGCATGATAGCAAAACTTCTCTGATTGGTCCACGTGTCTGGCGTATTTTAGCAGACGGTGCATTTTAGCACGGCGTATTTTAGCAAACGGTGCATTTTAGTAGGAAATTTACATTTTTGTCTGTTTTTTGCTGTTTTTGCCCCGAATTGCCTCCAGAGAGTCCTGTTATTTTATTTATCTACAAAATACCACAAAACACATCAAAATATTCACAAAACTCAAGAAACTATACAAAATGTTAAGTCAATGGAGTGGGAAATAGTGAATACCACTCATCAGACATCGACTTCGAGAAGTGGCAAGACGCCATGAAATCCGAGATGGACTCAATGTATGAAAATCAAGTTTGGAACTTGGTTTCGTTTCTCGAAGGAATTGTTCCTATCGATTGTAAATGGATTTACAAGAGGAAGCGTGGGGCCGATGGAAAGGTTGAAACCCTTAAGGCCCGACTGGTAGATAAAGGTTACTCGTAGCGACCTGGTGTCAACTACGATGAAACTTTTACGCCAGTTTCTATATTAAAGTCCATCATGATTTTATTATCAATTGCCTCTTATCATGATTATGAGATTTGGCAAATGGATGTCAAAACGGCTTTTCTAAATGGATTTCTTGATGAAGAAATCTATATGGAACAGCTGGAGGGTTTTGCATCCAGCGAAAACTCGGGCATGGTATGCAAGCTGAAGAAGTCCATTTATGGACTTAAACAACCTTCACGAAGTTAGAATCTTTGATTCGATGAGATTGGGATGATGCAATGTGGGAGTATGGTGGTATTTTTAATTATCTATGTTGACGGCATCCTTATCATTGGGAATGATATTGGGATGATGCAATGCGTCAAAGCTTACCTCTGTAAGAATTTCTCCATGAAGGACCTGGGTGAAGCTTCTTATGTCTTAGGCATAAGACTCTATAGAGATAGAGAAATGAAGCTTATTGGGTTATCCCAATCAACGAACATAGATAAGATCTTAGAACGGTATAACTTTGGTAACTGTAAGACAGCAAACATACCGTTCAGACATGCCTTACATCTTTCGAAGAAGATGTGTCCGCAAACAGAAGATGAGAAGATTAGAATGTCTAATCAACCTTATGCTTTATGTTTGGGCATCATCATGTATGCCATGTTATGTACTAGGTCTGATATCAGCTTCGCAGTTAGTGTGACAAGCATATATCAGTCAAATCTAGGAAATGACCATTGGATGGCCATTAAACATATCCTCAAGTATCTGAAAGGTACTAAGGATAAGTTTATTATCTATGGAGGAAGCGAACTGCAAGTTAATAGGTATACGGATTCTGATTTCCAATCGGATCCTGATGATAGAAAGTCTACATCAGGATTCGTGTTTACCCTTAACGGTGGTGCAGTTTGTTGGAAGAGTTCCAAACATGGGTCGATAGCTTATTCCACCACAGAGGTGAAATATATTGCAGCTTCTGAAGCTGCAAAGGAAGCTGTATGGGTTAGGAACTTTATCACAGAATTGGAAGTAGTCCCAAGTATCGAGAATCT
Source organism: Zanthoxylum bungeanum (assembly GCA_019454045.1). NCBI lineage: Eukaryota > Viridiplantae > Streptophyta > Magnoliopsida > Sapindales > Rutaceae > Zanthoxylum > Zanthoxylum bungeanum. The sequence goes on along the minus strand of SKCR01017059.1, from coordinate 60,771 downwards.
GATCCCGTTATACTGTGATAATACTGGAGCCATTACACAAGCAAAAGAACCAAGGGTGCATCAGAAGTCGAAGCATATGGAATGAAAGTACCACATCATTCGAGAGATTAGGTCGCAAGGGGATATTATCGTGTGCAAGGTACCGAGTGAAGATAATGTAGCAAACCCGCTTACGAAGGCCATGTTAGACAGTTATGACCCATAGCGTCACTATTTTGTAAATGATATTGTATTATTGTACAAAATTAACTATGTAGTAATGAAATTTCCTTTTACCGTTTTGTAATTTATTTACTTTGATATAAATGGTAAGAGTCCCTATGATTAGTTCCGGATTGTGATGATATGAGACGGTATCAATCCATAAAGGTTTAATCATTAAATATCCCTAGTCGTAGTATTATCGAGATTGGACATCGATAATGCGGAATAGACTAGTACTGCACTTGTGCATGTTGTGAGGGCACAACGGCATAGTTCTCATATATTTAAGTATAGGATACTTATGCAAGTGCGGTAAGAGGTTGTGTTTTACCGATGGTACGGAAAACAGCTTCGCTCTGGATAGACCCCGCGGAATCCCATTGGTAGTATGTCTGCGTGTCTATGGGAGTCCGCTTCAGGGTAGGTGCATATGATCTTAACCTGAGACTTGCATCGCTAGTACTTACGACAATCGGTAAACTTTAGTTTTGGTGGTCCAGGCTTTAACGGGTTCTGTGTACACCTCTTCTGGATTTATCGAGAATCGTAATGTATTGGGTGTGATGTCAAGATGGAAGTATCACTTCAGACATATGGAGATGATGATCGCGAGGGATACAGAACTAGTACTCTATAATGGTTGCAACCATCGGGATAATATGACTAGGTCAGGATTATCCGATTCAAAGAGACTGGTTGCTTGATGTCCGATATGTGTATCGTACGGGGCAGACACATCTCCAGCCCCAGGCCTTACATGTGATCATCCGATACTGGTTCGATATACACTATACTACGGTATACTACGCCTGTTATAGATCTTATATTCCAATAAGAATATTTCTGGAGAATTGGGTAGGCATGGCGTTTTGCTAGAGGCTAACATTGTCTTGTAAATCGGTAAAAACGTAGTACTTGGTACGTACGTATTCAGATAATCTGACGGCCGTATTTACTGCCAACATATCCAGAGATCTCTTGGGTCGCTTCCCGAAGATTCACCAATGACGTATGATTCAAACTCGATTAATCTTGGATTAATTACGGAGAGACTTTATCTTGGATAAAGTACTATACATAGAGAGAGAACGATTAATTTGGAATTAATCGTAAAATTATTATATTCGATATAATAATCGAAATTCGATTTCGACGCGAAATTAAAATTAGATTTTAATTCGGGCAAACGAGTTAATTTAGAATTAATTCGTTAGCGACGTAAATAATAATTTCGCTAGGCGCAATTATTTATTTAAATTCGATTTAATTAACGTCGCGACGTAAGTTCGGTATTTCGGAAATATCGAACCCGAACGCGTGAGTGCACGTGGGCCCACTTTCATTTGGAAACGTGTGGGGCCCACATGACACATGTCATATTATGCATTATTTAATTCTAATGCATTGCATGGAGATAGTGTACAATGCACTCAATGGTTTTGCATGGAAATTGAGTGTTTGACACTCTAAGCCATTGCATGATTTGTGTCATAAGTTTATTATTAATTTAATAAATATTATGGCATAAATATAAATTGATTTTTTGTAACAAAAATCATTCAACTTTTCTCTCTCACATTGCCGAAACTTGCAAGCAGTTTTTGGCTCTCCTTTCTTCAATTTTTGTGGCAAGATTTGAAGAAGTTGTGCATTCAAAATCACAACAAAGGCTAGCACCTTCAAGGGATCATACATAGGTGATATGGGAAGCTAATCCTTGAGCTTGGAAGGATCAAACTCGACTTGGAATCCCTCTTTTCTTCTTGGCCGAGAGCTTCACTGCACAAGGGAGGAGTTTTCGCATCATCTTAGCATCCATTTTCAAGTATTGTGAGTATGATTCCGCCATACTTCAATTTATTCATTCATGTATTTATATATTTTGCTTGTTCTTGTTGATCTGGGGCTTGGTTATTTTTCCAACAGGCCATACCTTCGAAGCTATTTGATAAACATGTGGAATCGATAGGTATTAAATACAATCGATATTGGCACTAGAGCAAGTGGGAGATTTTGTTAGGGTTGGTGCTCTGAGCGCCAATTTTATTATCTATTTCCTTGTAAATACTAATGTAACATTTTATTATGAATAAAATGAACAGTTTCTTTTATATAACTTCTTCTTTAATATGGTAAAGACGTAACAAACCTTACAATGATTAGTTATGATACTGTTGTAAAAGCGTCGCAACTGACATTGAGTTGTATCATGACGTTGTCATTCTTAGAGAGTTCCCGGTCAAGGTTTACACTACTTGGTCAGTAAAGTAAACCCGTTGAGACTGGTACATGTCGTATATGGGAATCTAGGATTCCGATTATTTCTCAGTGAACCGTGAGTCTTGGAGACTCGTATAGACATGTAGGTGTTTATAGCGGATAATTACTGAATGACTCACCAAAGATTCTTAATGGATGGTACACCAACGTCAATAAGAATCTTCTCGGGTTGAGTGAGCATAATGATTCTCTGACTTGAGCTACCACTGTGGATATATGAGTTATCCTCCACACTTAGATGGCAGTCACGTCACCGATCTATTCAGATCAGACCTCCGCATGTTCGTTGGGTGTGGACTGATGCTAAGGATATCCTGTGTGTATCAAGAAAGGATCCATTAGCTCTGTGTACAGAGCATAGGTATTCAATTTGGAATTAGCAATCTGTTAAATCCATGGGCCCGTGGTACACTATAGAAATCAATTTTTAGTGTTATAAAGGGATTGCTAATAGAAACGTCGATGTGATTATATCTATAGAGGTTTGACGTTTGTATATATATTTCTGGAATAATCCGGATACCTGTGACGAAGGGATTATATGTATGCAGTGACCTCAACCTGTATGATTCAGAGAGTTTATCTGTGTTCGTCATAATTTACGGGTGGGTGAATTATGGACACGAAGTTTGATTTTGTGATGGATATGCCTGAATCTAGAGTTTTATTAATGAGATATACCCGTAGAGCACTAGGGTAACTGTTATGAATAATACTGATTATTTATAACTCGTTTAACAGTCAAACAAAAAATACATGCAATCGGGACCTAACAGTCATTTCCGAATTAATGTGTATTTGTATTTAATACTTGATTTTATTAAATACACATTAATAAAATATCAAATTGTGATATTTGACATATATCATTTATATATATGTATTTCAATATTTAAAGTAAATATAATACATATATTAGGATATTTGTATTTAATTATTTAATTATTTAAATGTTAAATAATTAAGTTAATTAAATAACAAATATCTTTTACATGATTTATGCTTTTTAATGGCTTCTTTCCATTGGCCCATTTGTAGTTTTACTTTACGTAAGATATTTGTTATCTTTAATTAAAATAAAATGTGTACCAATGGTTATTAAACAAAAATTAAATAATTGTTATTTTTTTTTCCTTTCATGTATTCGGCCATAGGGAAATTATATACAAAAGTGTTTTGTTTTGATTTTTTCCAAGTTAACACAAGTTTCACAAATAATTTCAAAAGAGAGTTGAGAGCAAAGATGAAAGAAAGAAAGAAATCAAAGCCAAAAACATGGATTTGTATAAGTTTTTTTTTTATATTTTCTTCTACTTAGAAAATGTTTTTATTAATCTTAGTTTCAATTTGTGTTGCTAAGTTGATGTCTCTACTCTTTGATTTTTTAATTAATTGTGTTTGAAGCTTGTTGGATGTGTTTAAACATGTATGTTTATTTATAAGCTTATTAGTAGTAATAAAGCTTATAAGATTAATTAGTAATCAAAGTCGTCATTCTAGAGTTTCTTAGCCATTCATAATTAACCTAGAATTGTTCTTGAGTTGTTTCATGATGGTGAGACTTGATTGGTGTGGTATTGGATTGATTAAAGTGTTGAATTAAATCAATTTAATGTAAATTGTGCAATTGGAGTAATTTAGGAAATTAGGGTTCTAAACCTAATCCAATTTTGGGGCTTTTCATATATGTAATGCAATTTTATGTATATATGATGTATATTAAATTTGGGATTGATTGGATTTGATCTTGATATGTTTTGAACATTTGGGGCCAAATCGTAATTAATGAAAATTCTGGGATGTGTTCGGCAATTCTGGAAAAATTGGGAATTTGTGTTGCAAATTGTAATTTCTTGTATTAGACATGTATAAATCATTTTGGGATTGATTTAGAATCAATTAAATATGTATTTGACTATTTATGGACCAAAATGAATAAATTGCAAACTTTTGGGGCAATTCGGTAATTATAAGAAATTTGATTTTTTGGTTTAAAATTTCAGATTTTATGTATTGGTTAATTAAATAAATAAGTTTATTTAATTTTTCAAGAAAATTTTTGAAATCGGAAAAATCAGTTTTCCGCGTTCCGCTGCTCTAACCCTGTAATTTCGGAAAAATCCTTATTCTTTCTTCTTCTTTCTTTCTCCCTTCTTCCTCTTGCTCATGTTTCTCTCTTTCTCTCTCATGTTAGAGATGTGTGAATAGTACCCTTTATTTATAATAGGGGCTAATTTGGCTAATTTACATTATTTTTAAATGAAAAAAATCAGAACTTTTGAGAGATTTTGAGAATTCTCTAGATGGGTCCACGGGTTTTATTTATCTGAAATTATGAACTGTATTTTTGACCTATTTTTTATTCAAGTTTAGAAAAATATTCAACGTGAAAGTTATAGATCTCAATCTTATCTTTTCGACGATATAAAGTTTTTAAAAATCGGAGATCTTAAGAAAAAGTTAAGGTCCAAATACCATGGGCTATCTAGATTTTATCTTAAAATGAATTCCGTATCGGAATTGCGAGAAATTTATCGAATATCCAAAAAATCATTTAAGTGTATACATGTTCAAACATAATTTACTTCATATATCATGTGTCCTATTACGTAATAGTCGTCAGGGTTACCGGGGTATTACAAAAACCTTAGGTCAGGATCCATCATAATATGTGATGATTTGTGACCGGCGTTTTCACATGCGTATAACGCAAGCGCACGTATCATTCAAGTAGTATAAAAGTATCGATCCCATGAGGACTTAAAACCTTTTGTTATCAATTTATGAAGTTAAATGATTACAAGTATCTAATGGATTGATTGTTTGATTGGGTGGTGACTTTAAAACTTAAAACAAGTAAATAAAATTGCTTGAAAGTAGATTGAAGAAAATTCAAATTTATAAAACTATCCAAGGTTGTGAATCCTTCCAATATCTTTTTAAAAGATGAAGTGGTTATTTTACGTTTGTGTAATATATTGGTTTATTAACCTGGAACACGAAATTATGTAAAAGCCTCTTCCGATGGTCAAATACAAATACCCAGTATAACACAATTAATCATATTCCTATGTTAACCGAGTTATTTGAATTCATTAAGATTAAGTTCCAATTATGGTTACCCCCGCCCGACATGTATATTCCTATCCTGTAAGGAAATTTATTAAAGGGTTATCTATCCTCAAGGAAGATCGTGGGCTATTGAGTCTAAGGTATTTAACCTAAAATCTCTTTTCCAAGTTCATTTTAAGTTTACCAGTTCAATTTTATTAATGGCCAGTTAATAAAAAGTATTAGGATTAAGGCTCAATAAATAAACATTTATATTACCCAAACTGTAATTTAACCTCTTCTAAACCGGTGATATTGGATTTCATCACAACCCCAGATAACTGGCTTAGTTACGACACATATTTACGGGTAGTAAAAACTTAAATAAAAGAAAAGACATAAAGTAAATGCTGGAAATTAAATTACTATAAAGTAAATGCTGGAAATTAAATTACTGGAAAGTAAATTCTGAAAGTAAATAAAGTAAAAGTACAATAAAGAAAATGATGAGATTAAAAGATCCACTTTTATTACTATTATTTTAGATATCTCCCTTAGTATAATATATTAACTTTGCGTGATAATAACCAACCAGCCATATAGGCGGTATCCTGATTAAGTCAATTAATAATTAATTACCAACCGACCAACCAGGCGGTATCCATGCTTAGTCAGGTTAAAACCAATTTATAATTAATTACCATCCGACCAATATGGCGGTATCCTTGTTAAGTCAGATTTTAAATAGTTATTATGTTATAATTAAGGGAGATTAATCTAAATAGAAATAATAAAAGCTTTACCTTTTACCCCAACAATGGGGAGTTACCTCCTCATTGCTTGAAAAGTAAAAACTGAAAAAGTAAAGTAAGGAAAGTATTGTGCGTAAAAGTAAATTGCGAAAAGTAAAAACTGAAAAGTAAAGAAAAGAAAGTGCGAAAGCGGAAATTAATTACTGAAAGCTGTAAATAAACAAACAAGATACAATATTTTTAGTTATTCTTAAGGAATTTCAAAGAAGAAAATATGAATTTACAAATGAAATGGCTTGGTATTTATAGGCAAAATTTTGCCTCCATCAAATCATCCACCAAATCCATTATTAATTGCTCCACTAATTGCTCCAGTAAATCCATTATTAATTGCTCCACTAATTGCTCCAACAAATCCATTATTAATTACTATCATGTTTGGTGGGAGTTTGACTATTTTTATTTTTTATTTTTTATTTTTTTTGCTTTGAAAATGACTTTAATAATTACGCATAACATAATTCTGGATGTTTCATCAATTTCGGTCATGAAATATCCAGAATTCGAAATTATTTTGTTCTTTAAAGTTTTAGATCTTTGAGTCTTATTTAATCTGAAACTTGAATCCACTCAATCTGATATCGGAATAAAAAGTTATGCCCAAAATACAACAGTTGCGCAAAATTGGAATTTCCGAAACTACACTTCGTTAGAACGCCCTTTCAAGTTTCCAATCTCCAAAATTAATATGTCAAGTCCAATGTTTTACCTTTATTTGACCCACATTTTTCCTAAATGATTTTATTGAGTCCCAATATTATTTTATCTGCAAAATAAACTAAAACACATCAAAACGTTCATCAACCCGAGAAACTAAACAAAATATTAAGTACAATGGGCGGTAAATATTGATATATTTTCCGCTCATCACACCCCCAAACCTAACATTTTTCTAGTCCTCGAGCAAAACAACAAAATAAAATACAATACACAATTAAAATTAAACTAAGCCACTTTCGTAGTTATCACGATTGCATTTAGTGTATGCAACAAGCCTTTAAACCTCTAGGTGTCCCTAGTGGATGAGTTGTAGTCTCGTGAGGGCTTACAGCAACGATACCCACAAACGTTTTTCAAAAGTAAAAAGATAATAAAACTAATGCACACAAAAGCAAAAAGACAAGAGAAAAGAGAATAAAGAAGTTAGTGACTAAACAGGTGAAACTTCTTATCGAAGTTAATAGTTGTTTATTTCTTTCTAAATTACCGAATAAGTGAATTCTCCAATTATTTTTTTACCATTCTTTATATACATAGCCAAAAAAAATATTAATCAACTCATTTTTGCCCACAATAATCACAAGTGTAGTTGAGAAGAAAGTAATATTTTTGTCCTAAAGTTTTATCAGAATTCACACTTTTTTTAGCAATGGAATATTTTTCTGATTTTTTTTTTGTTTTTTTTTATTTATATACAATATCTTCCATCTATGTAGTGAGCTTTGGGCCAGTGACTCCCAAACCAGTTGGTTTTAGGGCACTAGGTATTAAGATATCCATACGGACTTAATTACTCAGACTTCAGATATATATATATTTTTTTGCAACATCTTGTTGGTTTCTATTAAGGTCTCAAGATCAATAATAAGCATGAATCAAGTGCGAATACAAATCGAAGAAGTTGCGGAATACTTACATCGATCGGTTGAGCGACGCGGAGGCAACAAAAACGAAATTCTTCCTCCTTGAACTGTCACGACAGTGGGCTGAAACAACTCACTGTTTTGGCCTTCGTTTTGGTCCTTCGTCAAGCTCCAAGCTTCGTCGAACGGTTCCCGGCTCATGGGTGGACTTCCCTATCACCTTCACATGTCTCGTAAGTGTGCTAGCACTTGAGATTTTGCCACAAAATCCCACTCCAAGCTTCCCTCACTGCTCGGAAAAACAGAAGAAAAATGCTATTGGTTTGGGCGTGAGAAGAGGGAGAAAGATGAAGAGAGAAATGTGTTGAATTGTTGGTAATTTGTGTATAAAATCCACTTATATATTTTCCAAAAATAATAAAATGATTTACCACAAATTTGGCTTTACAAAAGTCAAACAATAAAGCCACACCAACCTCCATCAACTCACATCAATCCATCAATCATGAATAGTGACTTGCGTCAATCACTCAAAGTGAAAGACATCCATCACTTGATTGACGAATGATGTGACGCTAGTTGCGACTAGCGATTTGACGCTTGATTTGACTTGCGTGCCGCACTCGAATTCGAAATGCGAATGCGCTCACAAATATTCTCGGGCTTGGGTTCACTAATTCCAAATTAACGAATTTTTTGTTGCGTCATAATTAAATGATTACGCCTAGCGAAGTCACTATTCAAGTCGCTAACGAATTAATTCTAAAATAATTCGTTCGGCCGAAGTAAAATCTAATTTTAATTCCGCGTCGAAATCCAATTTCGTTTAATTTATCAATTAATTCCAAATTAATCGTTACCTCTCTTTTATGATATTTTATCCCAGATAAAATATCTCCGCAATTAATCCCGGATTAATTTTCTCTCTCTTCTAATTAATCCCAGATTAATTTAGAGTGCGAGTTATACGTCATTGGTGAATCTTTGGGAAGCGACCCATGAGATCCCCGGATATGTTGGCAGTAAATTCGGTAGTCGGACTATCCGAACACATAAGTACCTCGTACTACGTTTATACCGATTTACAAGAAAAGTTTGGTCTCTAGTAAAGCGCCATGCCTACCCAATTCTCCGGAAATATCCTTACAGGAATAAAGGATCTGTATCAGGCGTAGTATATGTAGTATTGCGTATTTCTGTACAGTATCGAATGATCACGTGCTAGGCCTGGGGCTGGAATTGTGTCTGCCCCGTACGAAGCACATGTCGGATGTCTGGTGACTAGTCTCTATAATCGGATAAACCTGACCTTGTCGTTTTATCCCGATAGCTGCAGCATTTAAGAGAACCAGTCCCGTATCCTACGTGACCATCATCTCCATATGACTGGAGTGACACTTCCGTCTTGACATCACTCCCAACACACTACGATTCTCAATATACCCAGTATTGGCGTACATAGAACCTGTTAAAGACCTGGACGACCTCAACCAAAGTATATCGATTGTCGCAAGTATTAGCGGTGCAAGTCTCAGGTTAAGACCAAATACACCTACCCTGATTTCGGACTTCCATAGACACATAGTCATACTACCAATGGAATTCCGATGGGGTCTATCTAGAGCGAAGCTGTTTCCCGTACCATCGGTAAAACACAACCTCCTATTACACTTGCATGAGTATCCTATACCCAAATATATGAGAACTATGTCGTTGTGCCCTCACAACGTGCACAAGTGTAATACTAGTCTTTTACGTATTTATCGATGTCCAATCTCGATAATACTCTGACTAGGGATATTTAATGATTTATCCTTTGTGGACTGATACTGTCTCATATCATTCTCCGTCCAGGAACAAATCATAGGGACCTCTCATCATTTATACATCTAGGTGATCTAATCACAAATGATAAGAGTGCAATCTCCTTTGTCACATAGTTAATTTGTACAACAACACCATGATCTGTACAAATAGTGACGCTATGGGTCATAATTGTCCAACACATCTTTGATCCATGTAGCGAGCTTTGGGCCAGTGACTCCCAAACCAGTTGATTTTAGGGCACTAGGTGTTAAAACACCCATACAGACTTAATAACTCGGATCTCAGATGTTTTCTTTTACTCTATCGCTTTTTATGGATGCTTCCTCCAATTAAACTAGAGCACTGAATATTACAAACTTTTCAATTACAGCTCATGTCTGTATGTTACCATGTATGTTGAAATAGGTTGAGATACGTATCAGGAATGGAAATTCCTTACACAGCTATCTCACACCAATTTCACCTAATTAATCAAATAAAAACACAAAAATATAAAATATTTTTTTTTGGTTTTTGTAAAATTTTTCAATTTTTTTGGCTTTTTCGAAAAATTTTGACTAAAACTAAAACAATAAAAACAAGATACTATTTAACTATTCTCCTCCCTCAAACCTAAATGAGACATTGTCCCCAATGTCTTAAACAATAGAAGAATAGTTTAGAAAACCATACCTGGTTAGCTGAAATTCTATATCTAAATGAAAAGTTAAAGGTTAAAATCCAGATTTATCTGACGTCTATAACCACGATCATTATCAGACCAGTTTATCTTGGAAAGAATGGGGTCAATTTGAGGTTCAAAGGCTAAGATTTGGTCAATTAAATCTGGGGCAGTTCTGGCAGTAAAGATGAGTTCTTTTATAGGCTTTGACACGAACCCATTTCTCCGGGTATCATCAAGAAACACAAAAAGAAAATCATAAAATCCATCAACATTGTACAGTCCAAGCGGTTTCTGGTGTATGTTCAAGTTTGCCCAAGATAGTACTGTAAAAATTTCCTTAATCGTGCCCAAGCCTCATGGCAAAGCAATAAAAGTATCAGCATGGTTAATCATCTCTACCAGTCATTCAGACATACCTGCACGATTAGTTCCTCGCCGTTTGATGATCCAATAAGATTCGCCTCCACCAAGGGTCTTGGGATGATTCCCAAGACTTGACTACCTCCATCCTGTACAGCCTTTGAAACGATCCCCATTAGTCCAAGATTGCCACCGCCATATACTAAGTGCATATTCCTTGCAGCAATGACTCGACCCAATTCTTGTGCCGCTGTTACGTATTCTGGTTTAACACCAACACTGGTATCCCAAAACACACAGATGTTTTCAACCTGTCTTCTTGAAGTGCAATGATGAGTTGAATTTATAGAACCTGAAAAGGGTGAGTAATAATAGCACAAGTATCTTCCAAAGGACGATTAGTAGAAAAATAGTAAATAGTGAAAGGTCAAAAAGTAGCGTGGATCCTGTCGGAGAAAATAACAAAATAAATCACAATTATTAGGAAAAGACAAAGAGATATAATATTTACAATAATGTAACAGCTTGAATGACGTCTATGCGTTAGGGACAAGCTTCCCATCCAATTTTCTTATAAATTTGCAAACAGGGTCTTTTAGAGTCAGATTCCCGAGACTTAATTGTTGTCTTTCTTTTTGGAATTGTGTAGGTAATTTGCAAATGGCTATATGAACATATCTATTGGGATGCGTCTCAATAGTCGAAGATATATCATCTAAAGACTCCTTAATCAAGCCATCCCTAATGAATTTAATTTTATCTTCGCGATTATCAGAGACCATTCCTAAAGAATGACAACGAGTATTACATGTCATACGAGCACATTTATAGCATACACCCATTCTTTTAGCTCTTCTCTTTTTAGCATAGGAGCTTCTTCCTAAACCAGGCAGATATGAAATAAAAGAGTAAGAGGACTCACATGCCAATCAGACCCGTGCTTCAATAATCCAACGAATGTCATTAGGAATACCTTTGATCATCAGTAGTCTCATCCGTTCCAAGTGAGCTTTGTAGACTTTCATCAGAGAGTTTTGAGGGAGAGAAGGAAATTGCTTGTGAAGATTTGCGAGAACGTCTTCCATCCTGAAATGTGACCTTACCTACAAAAATTAAACACATAAAAATAAAACACACCAAATCTGAATATTTACACAAATTACATGGGTTGCCTCCCAGCTAGCGCTAAGTTTAATATCGTCAGCTAGACATGATTTCCCGAACATTAGGCTGGATCTGAAAGTGTGACACTTTCTTTTTGTCGCTCAAATGATTCTCCCCAGTAGTGCTTGACACGCTAGCTGTTAACCTTAAATGTGTTGTTGGACTTGGGGTTGTACAATTCAACAGCTCCATATGGTAAAACCTGAGTAATCTCAAATGAGCCTGACCACCCTGATTTCATCTTTCCAGGGAAAAGTTTCAACCTTGAATCATATAACAACACATGCTGCCATGGTTTCAATTATCTGCGCAATATTTTTCGGTCATGCCATTTCTTGGTCTTCACTTTGTATAATCTGGCATTTTCATAAGCCTTTAGGTGAAATTCCTCCAACTCATTGAGTTGGTGAAGTCTTTTCTCTCCTGCAGCTTGTGGATCAAGATTCAACTTCTTCAGAGCCCAGTACGCCTTGTGTTCAAGCTCAACTGGCAGATGGCATGCTTTCCCGAACACCATTTGATATGGGGACATACCAATGGGTGTCTTGTAAGCTGTCCAATAGGCCCATAATGCGTCATCCAGTTTTTCAGACCAGTCATTCCTTGTTGATCAAACGGTTCTCTCCAAGATTCTTTTGATCTCCCTGTTTGAAACTTCAACTTACCCGTTTGACTGTGGATGGTAAGTTGTGGCAACTTTATGAGTAACTCCGTATTTGGATATGAGTGCATCGAAGTATCTGTTGCAGAAATGTGTGCCACCATCGCTAATAATTGCCTGAGGTTTTCCGAACCGAGTGAAAATATTCTTTTTAAGTAACTTGATCACCACATTTGAATCATTGGATGGAATTGCAATTGCTTCAACCCATTTTGAGACGTAATCTACGGCAACCAATATATACAGGTTTCCAAATAATGGAATAAATGGTCCCATAAAATCAATACCCCACACATCGAATATCTCCACTTCCAGAATATTTTACAGAGGTCCTTCATTTCTCCTGGAAATATTTCCCGTTCTCTGGCACCTGTCACATTGAAGAGCAAATAGATAAGCATCTTTAAAAAGAGTGGGCCAGAACAAACCTGATTGTAGGACTTTGGCTGCAGTTTTGTTTCCACTGAAGTGTCCGCCATATGGTGATGAATGACAGTGTTGCAAGACATTGTTGACCTCCTCCTGTGGAACACACCGTCTCAATAATTGATCAGCACAGCGTTTGAACATGGACGGCTCATCCCAGACATAGTTCTTGACTTCTTTGAAGAACTTCTTTTGTTGCTGAGCTGTCCATTCCAACGGCCATTTTCTTGACACTATGTAGTTTACATAGTCAGCATACCAAGGGAAATCGTGTTGTTTCATGGCAAATAATTGGTCATCTGGAAAAGTTTCTTTGATTATCAGTTCTTTGCCAGTTGTTTCTCCATTCTCGAGCCTCGATAAATGATCTGCCACTTGGTTTTCTGTCCCTTTCCTGTCTCTGATCTCCACATCAAATTCTTGAAGAAGAATTATCCAACGGATCAATATGGGCTTGGTATCTTCGTATCTTTGTAACACTTGTTCCAGATTTTGTAAGCAGTGGTCGAAAGAATCTCCAGAAAGAATCTCCAAACATAGAGAAATCATCCATGAAAACCTTCATACTTTGTTCCAGCATATCTGAGAAGATGGCCATCATGCAACATTGGAATGTGGCAGGAGCATTACATAGTCCAAATGGCATTCTTTGGAAAGAAAAAGTACCATACAGACATGTAAATATGGTTTTCTCCTGATCTTCTAGGGTGATGGCAATCTGATTGTACCCCGAGTATCCGTCCAAAAAGCAATAATACTCATACCCTGCCAGTCTCTCTAGCATCTGATCAATGAATGGCAGTGGAAAATGGTCTTTCCTCGTTGCTTTGTTCAGCTTTCGGTAGTCCATGCATACTCTCCATCCAGTCACCGTTCTTGTTGGGATCAACTCGTTCTTTTCATTTGTGACTACAATAATTCCTCTTTTCTTCGGCACACACTGCATAAGACTCACCCAAGTGCTATCTGAGATGGGGTAAATGATGCTAGCATCCAACCATTTGATGACTTCTTTCTTCACGACCTCCTTTATGATTGGATTGAGTCTCCGTTGATGCTCCACTGTGGGTTTGTACTCATCATTCATCAGAATCTTGTGCATGAAAAATGATGGACTAATGCCTCGAATGTCTACTATAGTCTAGCCAATGGCTCTTTTGTGTTCTCGTAACACTCTAAGCAACTTTTCTTACTGTTCCATTGTTAGCGAAGAAGAAATAATAACAGGTAATTCAGAAGAGTTTCCAAGAAATGCATACCTGAGATGACTCGGCAATAGCGTCAGCTCCAGCTGCGGTGGTTCTTCAATCGAAGGCTTGAGTCGCTCCTTCTTTGGTAGTTCCAGACTTTCCACTTGTGGTGTCGATTTGAAATGAAAAGTCTTGTCAAGATAGTTGATACATTCCAGAATTTCAGCATCTAGCTCGTTGTCAGTCATATTGGTGATGCAAGCTTCAAGTTTGTCCGTGGGAACTATATCATTATCTTGAATGATACTATCAACAACGTCAATTCTGAAACATTCATCTTCCTTTTCTTCACTCAGGAATTTCATGGCTTTGAAAACATTTAAGGTAACTTCTTGGTCCTGCACTTTCATAGTTAGTTCTCCTTTTTGCACATCAATCACAGTTCGACATGTAGCCAATAATGGTCTCCCAATGATGATAGGAACATCTTTCTCTTCTTCCATGTCAAGGATAATGAAATCTTCTGGGAGAATGAGTTTGTCAACTTTGACCAGCACATCTTCAACTACACCTCTCGGAAATACGAACGTTCGATCAACAGTGTTAGTGTTCCTAGAACATGCCAATGATCTAATAAGCATGAAAACATGTGATTAAGATCATTATAAGTTTCGGAATAAGCTTACAATGAACGGATTTGAGCTTTTAAATTTTTGAGAAGATGATCTCCAAGATCCAACCTTTGTAGATTCCAAGCTTTGAGTTGTTTCCCTATCACCTTTGTTGATTCCTTGAAGTGCTAGCTAACTTGATTTTGCCACAAAATCAAAGAGAAGAAACCATGAAGTTCACGCCCATATTGATGTGTGCTAGGGTTTGTGTTTTTGTTCAAGTGTTACAAAATGAGAGAGAGAGATGCCTTTTGGTAAAAACCAATTTACCCTTTTCACCTAAACAAGGTGGTTGGGTAAATGGTTTCACCAAAACCATTCCAAGGTGGTTGGAAAGTAAATGGTTTGGCATAAATGCCAACTACCCTCCCAACTACCACATGTGAAGTGGGCCCCACATTTGAATTCAAAATTCAAATGTCTCTACGAACATTTACTGCGGCTCGGATCCGTTTAATCCGATTAAACGAACTTTCGTCGCTAAATAATTAAATCTAATTTAATTAAATAACGATGCCTCGCAAATATATTACGAACGTCGTTTACAAATTAATTCTAAATTAATTCGTTCGTTCGTATTAAAGTCCGACTTTAATTTTGTAATGAAATCCAATTCATATTAATATATCCGATATATTAATTTTAGCCCATACGAATAAATTGAATAGAAAAATCAAATTTAACTATTAAATTTATTTTACCGATTAATTCCAAATTAATCGCGTTCTCTCTCTTCCGAACACATTTAATCCCAGATTAAATAAAGCTTCAATTAATCCCAAATTAATTTTCTCTCTCTTAATTAATCCCAGATTAATTCTAATCGAGTCAACTGTCATCGGTGAATCTTTGGGAAGCGACCCAAGAGACCTCTGGATATGTTGGCAGCAAATCCGGTTATCGGACTATCCGATAACGTGAGTACCTCGTACCACGTGCTTACCGATTTACAAGACATGGTTGGCTTCTAGCAAAGCACCGTGCCTACCTAATCCTCCAAAAATATTCTTACTGGAATATATATAATCTATGTCAGGCGTTGTATACGTAGTATTGCGTATAGCGATCCAGTATCTGATGTCACGTGCAAGCCTGGGGCTGGATAGTGTCTGCCCCGTACGAAGCACATATCGGATATCAAGCAACTAGTCTCTTTGAATCAGATAATCATGACCTTGTCATATTATCTCGATGGTTGCAATACTATAGAGAACTAGTTCTGAATCCCTGCGTGATCATCATCTTCATATGTCTGAAGTGATACTTCCATCTTGACATCACTTCCAATACACTATGATTCTTAATAAACCTAGAAGAGGCGTACACAGAACCTTTTAAAGCCCTGGATGACCAAAACCAAAGTTTACCGATTGTCGCAAGTACTAGCGATGCAAGTCTCAGGTTAAGACCAAATACACCTACCCTGAAGCGGACTCCCATAGACACATATACATACTACCAATGGGATTCTGTGGGGTCTATCCAGAGCGAAGCTGTTTTTCCGTACCATCGGTAAAACACAACCTCCTATCGCACTTGCATAAGTATCCAATACTTAAACATATGAGAACTGTGCCGTTATGCCCTCACAACCCGCACAAGTGCAATACTAGTCTATTCCGCATTATCGATGTCCAGTCTCGATAATACTACGACTAAGGATATTTAATGATTAAACCTTTATGGATTGATACTGTCTCATATCATCTCAATCCGGAACTAATCATAATGACTTCTACCATTTCTATATCAGAGTAAATAAATTACGAAACGGTAAAAGTCAATTTCATTACTACATAGTTAATTTTGTACAAAAACACAATGTCTTTTACAAACAGTGGCGCTATGGTCATAATTGTCTAACAGCAAGTTGCAGAGAGACTGAGGTAGGCATTGCTTCTCCAATTTGTAGTTTCCTGTAAATAGAAAAAGGCATCAAATTAACACTTGCACTTAAATCAAATAAAGATTTACCGATATAATGTTCTTCAATGGTGCAAGGAACAATGAAACTGCCAGGATCTTTCAACTTTGGGAGAAGTTTCCTCTGAATGATTGCACTGCATTCTTCTGTCAATGATACTGTCTCATAACCTCCCAATCTATGCTTTCGTGAAAGAATATCTTTCATGAATTTGACATAGCTGGGCATTTCTTCCAATGCTTCTGCGAATGGAATGTTGATGTACAACTTTTTGAACACCTCCAAGAATCGAGCAAACTGTTTGTCTAGTTTGTTTTTCTGGAGACGTTATGGAAAAGGTGAAGGTGGAGTGAATTTTTCTTGAACTTTTTCCTTTGCTTATTTTTCCTCCATCTGTGGAACTGCATCTTTAGGAACCTCTTCAATTGTTGCCTTGATTCCAACATCTTTGTTGATTTCAGTACCGCTTTTGACCGGCGTAAACACACACGTATAACGCAAGCGCACGTATCGTTGAAGTAATATAAAAATATCGATCCCACGAGGACTTAATTCCTATTGTTGTTATTAATTATTGATACTATTTATTTACAGGTATCTAATTATAGGGAGAAAAGAATGATTGCTTTTGTTGGTTGAATGTGGATTTGATAAATAAAATACTTAAAGACACAAAAGAAAATACTAAGGAAAATAACAAAAGACTCAAAGATCTAGGGTTGTGACTCGACACAATATTATTATAAAGATGAATTGATTCTCTTATATATGTGTAATAAATTAGTTTGCTAACCTGGAACACGAAAATATGCAAAAGCCTTTGTCGATGGTCAGATGCAAATACCCAATATAACCCAATTGAACCATATGTCTATGTCAACCAAATTACCTGGATTCATTAAGATTAAGTTCCAATTATGGCTACCCCCGCCCGACAGGTATATGTCTATCCTGTAAGGAAATCTATTAAAGGGTTATCTATCCTCAAGGAAGATCGTGGGCTATTGAATCTAAGGCTGAAACCTAAAATCCCTATGTCTAGTTCATTTTAAGTTTACCACGTCAATCTTATTGGTGATCAGACAACAAGAAGCATTAAGCTTACGACTCAATAAACAAACTAAAGAATTACCAATAAAAAGAAAATCAATTATTAAGTGTGTGGATATTGTGTTTCATCACTTCCCTAGAATAAAAATAAAATGATGGGGTTAGAGGATCCACATTTAATATTTCTTATCTAGGAATCTCACTTATTATAATATATAAATTATTTTCAGTTCTGCTTTCTCAGGAATTAATAATGTTAAACATTTAAAACCAGCCATATAGGCGGTAATCCATTTAGTCCAACTACACCAGCCATATAGGCGGTAATTATCTGTCACATAAAGACCAGCCATATAGGCGGTAAAGTAATTTATATTTAGACCGACCATATAGGTGGTAATAAAGTCTGACATTAATTAATCCGGTTAAATATAATTTATAAATTATAATTAAGTGAGATTTACCTAGATAATTATATTAAATGTTTCACATTTTACCCCAGCGGAAATTTAACTACAAAACATAAAGAAAAAAAAAAACAAAAACAAAAATTAAAATTAAAAATAAAAATACATAAATTAATTAATTACAAAAATAGATGCAATCCTTAAAAACAGGGAAAAAATCCCAATGAAAGCACACCAAATGTTGAGAAAATGAGCTCAATTTATAGGCAAAAATTCGAGTCAGCGTCGCGACGCCAACTTCCTTCTTGCGTCACAACGCTGGCTATGTTGACTCGGTCCATGCGGTTTGACTTTGACTGTTGACGCAGATTTCATCGGCCCAATAAGAATTTGACATGTGGCACGCGGTAAGATCGGTCCAATGATAGCTTGACCGTGGCAGAAGGTGATTCACAGATAATTCGGTCTAATCAGAAGATGACATGTGTCACGCGTACACGTGTCACGTGGAGTGTCAGCACCATAGGTTTGTGACACGTGTCCCGGCGCATTTTAGTAGATCCTTTGTGATGATGACACGTAGCACGGCGCACGTTAGCAAGTCAATTTTCTCAGATTTTGACACGTGGACCCGGCTCACATTAGCATGGTGCGGCGCATGTTAGGCGTCGCGACGCGGCCAAATTACAAAAATGCCATTTTTCATCATTTTTCACTGTTTTGGCCCCAAATTGTTTCCAATGCTTCCCAAACTTTATTTATCTGCAAAATAACAATAAAACACATCAAAACGTTCACAAAACCCGAGAAACTATACAAAATATTAGGTTAAATGAGTTGAAAATAGTGATATAAATACCACTCATCACACCCCCAAACCTAAAAAAACATAAAAATAAAATTAACTAAGCCATTTTCGTAGGGATCACGGTTGCATTTAGCGTATGCAACAAGCCTTTAAACCCTTAGGTGTCCCTAGTGGACGAGTTGTAGTCTCGTGAGGGTTTACAGCAATGATACCCACAAACATTTTACAAAAGTAAAAAGGTAGGGGTGGGCATCGGATCAGATCGAATCCGATCCGATCCGATTCAATCCGATTTGATCTGATCGAATCGGATCCGATCCGATTATCAAATCCGATCGAATTGAGTTGGTCCGATTCGACGGATTTCGGATCAGATCGGATAAAATCCGATCTGATCCGATCCGCTCGAAATTTTTTTTATTTAATATACAAAACGACGTCGTTACATATTAAATAAAAAAAATTTGAATTATTTCTTATCGGATTTTATCCGATCCGATCCGATCCGCTCGATTTTTTTGACTCAAAACCAGATTATGTGTACCGAATTCGGATCGGATCGAACCAATCTGATCCGATCCGATCCGATAATTATCGGATCGGATCGGATTGAGTTCGATAATATGATCCAGTCCGAAAGTTTGATAACGAATTTTCCGTTGCGACGTAATTAAATCAATTTAATTAAATAATTATGCCTAGCAAAATTACTATTCACGTCGCTAACGAATTTTATTCTAAATTAACTCGTTCGCCCAAATTAAAATCTAAATTTAATTCCGCGTCGAAATCTAATTTCGTATAATATATCGAATATATTATTTTATCGATTAATTCCAAATTAATCGTTCTCTCTCTTTAAATAATATTTTATCCCAGATAAAATATCTCTGTAATTAATCCTAGATTAATTTTCTCTCTCTTATAATTAATCTCTGATTAATAAAGTGTGAGTCATACGTCATCGGTGAATCTTCGGGAAGCGACCCATGAGATCCCCGGATATGTTGGCAATAAATCCGGTCGTCGGACTATCCGAACACGTACGTACCTAGTACTACGTTTTTACCGATTTACAAGACATGGTTGGCTTCTAGCAAAGCACCGTGCCTACCCAATTCTCCAGAAATATTCTTAACAGAATATGTAATCTTTATCAGACGTAGTATACGTAGTATTGCGTATTACGATCCAGTATCGGATGTCATGTGTAAGGCCTGGGGCTGGAGTTGTGTCTGCCCCGTACGAAGCACATATCGGATCTCTGGTAACTAGTCTCTATAATCGGATAAACATTACCTAGTCATAATATCCCGATAGCTGCAGCATAAAAGAGCACCAGTTCTGTATCATACGTGATCATCATCTCCACTATGACTGGAGTGATACTTCCGTCTTGACATCACACCCAATACACTACGATTCTCAATATACCCAGAAGAGGCGTACACAGAACCTGTTAAAGCCCTGGACGACCAAAACCAAAGTATATTGATTATCGCAAGTATTAGCGGTGCAAGTCTCAAGTTAAGACCAAATACACCTACCCTGATTCGGATTTCTATAGACATATAGTTATACTACCAATGAAATTCTGAGGGGTCTATCCAGAGAGAAGTTGTTTCCATACCATCGGTAAACACAACCTCCTATTACACTTGCATGAGTATCCTATACCCAAATATATGAGAACTATGTCTTTATGCTCCCACAACACGCACAAGTGTAATACTAGTCTATTCCGCATTATCGATGTCCAATCTTGATAATACTACGACTAGAGATATTTAATGATTAAACCTTCGTGGATTGATACTGTCACATATCATCTCAATCCGGAACTAATAATAAGGACCTTTTATCATTTATATATCTTGGTAATCTAATTACAAATGATAAAAGAGCAGTTTCCTTTGTCACATAGTTAATTTGTACAACAACACCATGATCTGTACAAATAGTGATGATATGGGTCATAATTGTCCAACACGTATGTTACCATGCATGTTGATAATACCTGCCAACTGAACATATAAAGATCCATTTTAGTCAATATTATGGAGAATTCACAAATTAAATAATTCAAAAGGAAATAAACAAAAATTAACTTGTTCCGAAATAGGTTTGAGATACGTCTCAGGAGTGAAAACTCCTTACTCAGCTATCTCTTACCAATTTCACCTTTTTAGTCAAAATAAAAACACAAAAACGCAAAATATTTTTGTAATTTTTGAAATTTTTTCAATTCTTTTGTATTTTTTAAAAAAATTTGGAATAAAAACAACACACAACTAAAAACAAGATACTGATCAACTAATTCCCTCCCCCAAACCTAAATGAGATATTGTCCCCAATTTCTTAAACAGTATAAGAAGATAGTACCTGGTTAGCTGAAATTCTACACGAAAAGTTAAAGGTTAAGATCCAGATTAATCTGACGCCTCTTACCACGATCGTCTTCGGACCAATTTATCTTTGAAAGGATAGGGTCAATTTTTTGTTCACAGGCTAAGATTTGGTCAATTAGATCCGGAGCAGTTCTGGCAGTGAAGAGGAGTTCTTTTAAAGGTTTTGACACGAACCCATTTCTCCGGGCATCATCAAGAAACACACAAAGAAAATCATAAAATCCAGCCCAATTGGTTTCTGGTGTATGTTCAAGTTCGCAAAAGATAGCACTATAAAAATTTCCTCCAATGTGCCCAATCCACCTGGCAAAGCAATAAAAGCATCAGCACGGTTAATCATTTCTACCAATCGTTCAAACATACCTGGCACGATCAGTTCCACTCTGTTTGATGGTTCAATAAGATTTTCCTGTGCCAAGTGTTTTGGGATGATTCCCAAAACGTGACTGCCTTTGAAACGATCCCCATTAGTCCAAGATTGCCTCCGCCATATACTAAGTGCATATTCCTTGCAGCTAAGACTCGACCCAATTCCTGTGTTGCTTCTACGTATTGTGGCTTAACACCAACACTAGTACCGCAAAACACACAGATGTTTTCAACTCGTCTTCTTGAAGTGGCTTCCATATTTTACTCTGGATGTCTTCAAAAGTGCAATGACAGACTGAATTTATAACACCTGAAAAGGGTGAGTAATAATAGCACTAGTATCTTCCAAAGGACGATTGTTAGCTAAACAATAAAAGAAATCGTGAAAGGTCAAAAAGTCTGGATTCTGTCTACGAAAATAAAGATAATTACAACAGAAAAGCAAATCAAAGCAATAATTAAGGCAACGGAATTTTGTACACAATACGCCATTCGCTTAGTATAAATTCATAAGGATGCGTCTCAAGAATTGATTCTTTACTCAGCCATCACAAATGAATTAGCTCTCTTCTTTGTGATTGCCAAACACCATTCCTTCTGTCTTAAAATGCTCCGTTTGTGCTTTTCCCTACAAAAATAACACAAAAAATTAAAAACTCTACAACATGTATACACAAAATATAAAAATAGAAATTACAACAAATTGCATGGGTTGCCTCCCTGCTAGCGCTAAATTTTTTGTCTCCAACTAGACGTGACTGAAATCTATCTGTCAATGAGGTTTCAGCGTTGTTTTGGATGTCCGATTAAAGACATTCCCATGTACGTTGCTTTTGAAAGGTCTTTTCCAACGGTAAAGTGGCAGAAAAGTTTTTGCCTCATTCAGTGCTCGTGCCACCTTTTTAACCTTCGTTGCTCCAGTGGTTCCTGAAAAGAAAGAAAGAAAATCAGGAGGTCTTGTATGGTGCTTGACTTGGAATAGTAGTTCCATTCTGTCAAGCTTCTGGGTGATATCTTTGATCTGTACTCCCCAAAACAATGATGTTTCGCCTGAATGCATTGGATCCTCAATAAGGTCTGACATTTGCTCTTCCATTTGCTTTGTTTCTTGCTCCACCTTTTCTTCACATATGTATTTTAGGATTTCCTCGTTCAGTTCTTCATCTATCATCTGTGAAATGCATGCTCCATAAGTGTCACCCTGAGGATGTAAAGAAATGTCAGATTTTAGGTCTTCATCCGCTGATATGACTGGCTCAGTTAGCTCGTCTTCAAACATTACTGCAAAGCATTCTCCAAGATCTTCATTTTGAGGATGGAAAGTTTCATCCTCCTTTGTTGGTGCAGTTGGTACAAATAGCTCATCTTCTTCATCCTTGTCAGAGTAAGAAAAATAAAAATCAAATCGAGATTCTGTTGGTTTGGGCTCTATAACTGGTACCTCAGATTCCTGATTCTGCTCAGCCTCCTCCTCTACTAAAGTGTCATCGTGATTTTAACCTTAGTAAATCCTATGTGATGATGACAAATGGCACGACGCACGTTAGCAAGTCAATTTTCTCAGATTTTGACACGTGGACCCGACGCATATTAGCATGGTGCGGCGCATGTTAGGTGTTGCGACGCGACCAAATTACAAAAATACCATTTTTCATCATTTTTCACTGTTTTGGCCCCAAATTGCTTCCAATGCTTCCCAAACTTTATTTATCTGCAAAATAACAATAAAAACATCAAAACATTCACAAAACCCGAGAAACTATACAAAATATTAGGTTAAATGAGTGGGAAATAATGATATAAATACCACTCATCAGCTTTTCAAAGTAATGGCTTGGCATTGCTCCTTCCCTCGGTTCCTTGGATCTGGTTTTGTGTTACTAGAAAGTTTGGACTTGAAGCCATTTTGGAATCTCATGGTGAGGATATTTCCGGAGCAAATCTTTGTACCTTTCCCAAGCTTCGTAGAGAGTTTCCGAGTCAAGTTGTATAAAGGATGTGATGTCATTTCTCAGTTTTGCTGTTCTGGCTGGTGGAAAGTACTTTGCAAGGAATTTGGTGGCTAGAATGTTCCAAGTTGTGATGGAACCTACTGGTAGTGAATGTAGCCAAGCTGTTGCTATGTCTTTCAAGGAATATGGAAAAACTCGCAGTCTCATTGCTTCTTCTGATGCTCTGTTGTAATTGAAAGTGCCGCAAACTTCTAGGAAGTTGCTGATGTGGCATTAGGATCTTCAGTTGAATTCCCCCCAAACTATATTGACTACTGAATCATCTGAGTGCATGTTTTGATGTCACACGCATTTGCTGGTAAGAGAGGAAGTACAATACAGGAAATGAGGTCGTCCACCACTGGAATGGTTCTGTCTCGAATGGGAATTGGTGGTGCAACTTCTAAAGGTTCAGGTTCCATGTTAACGATTGCTTTTTGGCCTTCTCGTCTTTCCCTTCTCAACTATCTGATGGTTCTTTCAATCTCTGGGTCAAGCGGTCGGAGTTCAAAGCTTCTGGTTCGTCTCATGTAGTGTCTGAGAACCTGAAACAAGTGAAAATAAAAAAATAAGTAAAAGGAAAATTAGATACAAGTAAAGGTATCTAACCCCAAAACTAATAGTGAAAAATAAATAAGTCCCCGGCAACGGCGCCAAAAACTTGACCGGTGTTTTCACACGCGTATAACGCAAGTGCACGTATCGTTCAAGTAGTATAAAAGTATCAATCCCACGAGGACTTAAAACCTTTTGTTATCAATTTATGAAGTTAAATGTTTACAAGTATCTAATGGATTGATTGTTTGATTGGGTGGTGACTTTAAAACTTAAAACAAGTAAATAAAATTGCTTGAAAGTAGATTGAAGAAAATTCAAATTTATAAAACTATCCAGGGTTGTAAATCCTTCCAATATCTTTTTAAAAAATGAAGTGGTTATTTTACATTTGTGTAATATATTAGTTTATTAACCTGGAACACGAAATTATGTAAAAGCCTCTTCTGATGGTCAAATATAAATACCCAGTATAACCCAATTAATCATATTCCTATGTTAACCAAGTTATCTGAATTCACTAAGATTAAGTTCCAATTATGGTTACCCCCATCTGACAAGTATATTCCTATCCTGTAAGGAAATCTATTAAAGGGTTATATATCCTCAAGGAAGATCGTGGGCTATTGAGTCTAAGGTCTTTAACCTAAAATCTCTTTTCCAAGTTCATTTTAAGTTTACTAGTTCAATTTTATTAATGGCCAGTTAATAAAAATCATTAGGATTAAGGCTCAATAAATAAACTTTTATATTACCCAAACTGTAATTTAACCCCTTATAAACCGGTGATATTGGATTTCATCACAACCCCAGATAACTAGCTTAGTTATGACACATATTTACGGGTAGTAAAAACTTAAATAAAAGAAAAGACATAAAGTAAATGCTGGAAATTAAATTACTGGAAAGTAAATTACTAGAATGTAAATGCTGAAAGTAAATAAAGTAAAAGTACAATAAAGAAAATATTGAGGTAAAAGGATCCACTTTTATTACTACTATTTTAGATATCTCCCTTAAATAATATATTAACTTTGCGTGATAATTACCAACCAGCCATATAAGCGGTATCCTGATTAAGTCAAATTAATAATTAATTATCAACCGACCAACCAGGCGGTATCCATGCTTAGCCAGGTTAAAACCAATTTATAATTAATTACCAACCGACCAATATGGTGGTATCCTTGTTAAGTCAGATTTTAAATAGTTATTATATTATAATTAGGGGAGATTAATGTAAATAGCAATAATAAAAGCTTTACCGTTTACCCCAGTAAGGGGGAGTTACCTCCCCATTGCTTGAAAAGTAAAAACTCAAAAAGTAAATAAAGGAAAATATTATGCGTAAAAGTAAATTGCGAAAAGTAAAAACTGAAAAGTAAAGAAAAGAAAGTGCGAAAGCGGAAATTAATTACTGAAAGCTGTAAATAAATAAACAAGATACAATCTTCTTAGTTATTCTTAAGGAATTTCAAAGAAGAAAGTATGAATTTACAAATGAAATTGCTTACTATTTATAGGCAAAATTTTGCCTCCATCAAATTATCCACCAAATCCATTATTAATTGCTTCACTAATAGCTCCACCAAATTCATTATTAATTGCTTCACCAAATCCATTATTAATTGCTATCATGTTTGGTGGGAGTTTGAATATTTTATTTTTTTTTTTTTTTTTGCTTTGAAAATGACTTTAATAATTACGCATAACACAATTCTGGATGTTTCATCAATTTCGGTCATGAAATCTTCAGAATTAGAAATTATTTTGTTCTTTAAGGTTGTCGATCTCTGACTCTTCTTTAATCTGGAACTTGAATCTGCTTAATCCGATATCGGAATAAAAAGTACGCCCAAAATACGACAGTTGCGCAAAATTGGAATTTCCGAAACTGCACTTCGTTAGAACGCCCTTTCAAGTTTCCAATCTCTAAAATTAATACGTCAAGTCCAATTATTTGCCCTTATTTGACCAATATTTCGTCCTAAATGATTTCATTAAGTCCCAATAATATTTTATCTACAAAATAAACTAAAACACATAAAAACGTTCATCAAACCCGAGAAACTAAACAAAATATTAAGTAAAAGGGGCGGTAAATATTGATATATTTTTCGCTCATCATTTTGCAAGAGCAGCTTCTAAAAAAAAAATCACTCACAGGACAAACTCCTTTAAGAGGAGAATCACAACTTTCACACAAGATTCAGGGGAAACACTTTACCAATGTTGGGAGAGATTCAACGAGATGTTAAACGTTTGTCTACATCACGGGATTGAGACATGGAGGCTGGTTTCCTATTTCTACCAGGGTTTAACACCCCAATGTAGACAAGTAATGGAAATGATGTGTAATGGTGAGTTTAGAGATAAAAATCTCGAAGATGCACTAGATTACCTAGAACAAATAGCAGAGAATGCACAACAATGAGATACAGTTTGCATTTATGAGTCACCCGTAAAACCACAATCATATGGTAGAGGTATGTTTAACCTTCTGGAAGACCATGACTTTTCTGCTAAGTATACATCTCTAGCTGAAAAAGTTGAGGCATTAGAAATGAGAAAGAGTGATCATGTCAAGTCAGTTCAAGAAGTCACGTGTCATATCTGTAATTCAAATGAACATGTCACACAAGTTTGCCTAACCTTGCCAGCCCTGCATGAATGTCTCCATGAACAAGTCAGTTCCATAAACACCTTCAAGAGACCAAATCCAAACCCATACTCTAAAACCGACAATTCTGGTTGGAGAAACCATCCAAACTTCAATTGGAGGAATGATAACCAAGCACAACCATCGCAACAACCTCCCCAAGTACACTAGAATTTCCAAAACTCCAATAGTTATGCACCATATATTCCACCGCCAAGGAAAACCCTTGAGGATACCTTACATGCATTCATTGAGAAACATGAAGCCATCAATAACCAAAATGTGCACACATTGATTGATCTGAAAAATACTTTCTCCAAACTCACATTTGCATTGACCATTAATGAGAAAGGGAAGTTTCCTGCACAACCACAGCCAAACCCTAAGAGTCATCAAAACCCTCACGAATGTTGTTATGGTAGTCAACATATAGACCAAGTCAAATCTGTTATTACTCTTCGCAGTGGTAAGGTCATCCACATACCTATTCTTGAACCTCGCGAAGTTGAAAATAAATCAGATTCAGAGGGTAAGGAATGGGTTGATGAACTATTACCCATCATTGATGATAATAATTTTTCTCATGCACCTTCATTTCCTCAAGCATTAAAAATAAAGAAATTGAATCATTTATATGAAATATTAAAACAAGTAAAGGTCATTTTTCCATTGTTAGATGCCATCCAACAGATACCATCTTATGCCAAATTTCTGAAAGACTTGTGCACTGTTAAAAGGAAACATCGGGTAAGAAAGAAAGCTTTTCTAGCTAAACAGGTAAGTTTGATTCTCTCAACCAATAATGCATTAAAATACAAAGACTCTAGTTGTCCAACTATTTCATGTATTATTGAAAGTCAAAAAATTGAACATGTTTTGCTTGATCTTAGAGCCAATGTCAATTTGCTTCCATTTTTGGTTTATCAAAAACTTAATATTGGCGAGTTAAAACTAACCTCAACTACTATTTTACTTGTCGATAGATCAGTCAAGGTACCGAAAGGAATTGCGGAAGACATGTTATTACAAGTCGATAAATTCATATATCATGTGGATTTTATGGTCTTGGAAACACAATCTATAGCAGACATTTATAAGCCAATTCCTGTAATACATGGTCGTCCATTTTTAGCAATAGCTAACACTTTAATTAATTGCAGGAATGGAATTATGAATCTGTGTTTTGGCAATATGACGTTGGAGCTTAATGTTTTTAATATGTGCAAAAAACCATATGATGAGGACAGTGAAAACGAGAGCATGGAACTAATTGAACCAATTTTGGAGGAGCATATTCAGGGGAGTTTATCTGATCCCATGGAAATTTATAATGCTAATTTTCTTGAATCAAGTACGCGATTAGATTCGGATATTCCTAATGATTTTTCACTTTATTCTACATAAGTATTGGAAGACGATGGCGAAAAATAGAATTTGGAAGAACTATGAACACTGAAAGAAGAAAAACATGAGGAAGTACCCAAATTGGAGTTAAAGACTTTGCCAGAAGGATTGAAATGCATTTCTTGGAGACGAATAAACTTACCCTGTGGTAATTTCTTCTTCCCTCACAAGCAATCAAGAAGGTAAATTGATAAATGTGTTGAAAGAACATAAACTTGCAATTGGATGGACTTTAAAAGACATAAAAGGCATTAATCCTTTGATCTGCACACACATAATACATTTAGAAGATAATGTTAGGACATATCATCAACCTCAAAGAAGGTTAAACCCTCACATGAAAGAAGTGGTAAAAAAAGAAGTCCATAAACTTCTTGATGTAGGCATTATCTATCATATCTTCGATAGTAAGTGGGTAAGTCCTACACAAGTTGTGCCTAAAAAGTCTAGAATAACTGTCGTCAAAATTGATAAAGGAGAATTAATCCAAACTCGAATCCCATCTAGTTGGCGTATGTGAATTGACTATAGAAAACTAAATGACGCCACTAGAACATATCATTTTCCTTTACTATTTCTTGACCAAATTTTGGAAAGAGTGGCATGACATCCATACTACTGCTTTCTTCATGGTTACTCAGGTCATTATCAAATTATCATTGCTTTAGAAGACCAGGAAAATATCACATTCACATGTCCCTTTGGAACATTTACATTTAGGAAAATCTATTTTGGACTTTGTAATGCACCAGTAACATTCCAGAGATACATGTTAAGCATATTTAGTGACATGGTTGAACAATGTTTAGAAGTCTTTATGGATGATATAACTATTTTTGGGGACTCATTTGATAATTGCTTGAAAAATTTGGAAAATGTTCTGAAAAAATGTGAAGAAAAAAATTGATGTTAAACTGGCAAAAATGTCATTTCATGACTAATTCAGGAATTATTTTGACACACGTTATGTCATCTAAATGTATTGAGGTTGACAAGGCTAAAATATAGATAATCTCTAAATTTCCACCACCAAAAACAATCAGGGAAATCCGTTCTTTCTTAGGACATGCAGGATTTTATAGGAGGTTCATAAAAAACTTTAGTACCATATTCATACCATTGTGTAACCTCTTATTAAAAGATGCAACGTTTGAATGGATAGAAGAATGTCAAAAATCATTTGAAAAGATTATCATTCTTTTGACTTCTGCTCCTATCATGAAATCTTCTGATTGGTCTTTGCCTTTTGAGCTAATGTGTGATGTCAGTGATTATGCAGTTGGCGCAGTGTTAGGACAGAGAAATAAAGGTAAGCTGTATGTAATTTATTACATAAGTAGAACTTTAAACAGTGCACAAATGAATTGCACTACCATGGAAAAAGAAATACTTGTTGTAATACTTGTATTGGATAAATTATCGATCATATTTAATTGGTTTCTCCACCGTTGTTTATTCTAACCGTATTGTTGTTAGATATTTGATGTCTAGACATGATGCAAAGTCAAGATTACTACGGTGGATTTTACTGCTTTAAGAATTCAATCTAACAATCAATGACAAGAAAGGAACATGGAATGTGGTTGCAGATCATTTATCGAGACTCACAAAAGAGTCATCAATTGATACAACTCCTATCAATGACTATTTTCCTGATGAATTTTTATTTTATGTAAATAAAATATCTTGGTATGCTAATATTGTCAATTTTCTTGCAACAAGAAAAATACCTCCATATTGGAGCCATCAAGACAAGAAGAAATTTTTGACAGAAGTCAAAATATTCTTCTGGGATGATCCATATTTGTTCAAGTATTGCCCTGATCAAATTTTCCGACGATGCATACTAGAAAATGAGATAAGTGGTGTTATTAAATTTTGTCACTCAGAAGTATGTGGAGGTCACTTCTCATCTAAGAAAACCGCTGTAAAAATCTTACAGTATGGATTTTATTGGCCCATTATTTTTAAAGATATACATGATTTCTGAAAAACCTGTGAAAATTTTCAAAAGTTGGGATCCATTTTAAAAAGAAACATGATGCCTTTAAATCTCATCCTTGTCATCGAAATCTTTGATTGTTTGGGAATAGATTTCATGGGTCCATTTCCATCATCATTGGATTTTTATATATTTTAGTTGCAGTCGATTATATCTCAAAATGGATTGAGGTGATTCTTTTTCGAAATAATGATCACAAAACTGTGATTAAATTTTTAAAAGAAAATATTTTAAGTCGATTTGGAATCCCTCGGGCCATTATAAGTGATGGAGGATTTACTTTTGTAAAAGACATTTTGAGTCCTTAATGAAAAAGTATAAAGTTACTCATAAAGTTTCCACCTCATATCATCCTCAGACAAATTGTCAATGTGAACTAGCAAATAGGGAAATCAAATAAATTTTGGATAAAACGGTCAACCCAAATGGCAAAGATTGGTCTCTTTGACTGACTGATGCACTTTGGACATACCGAACAGCTTTCAAAACATCTTTAGGAATGTCTCTCTATCGTCTATGATGAGGCCCAGGAAACAGCCGCCTAGGATGCCGCCAATGATGGACGGACCACCACAGTACAAGTTCCAGAGGGTCCAATCATGAGGTCTCGAGCTAAGAAGATCCATGAAGCTATGCATGGATTCATACAGAAGATTGTATCTGACTATTCCCGCCCTTCTACTTCAGTGAGTATGGGCTTGACGTTGGACGAACCCAAGATGGTGAATCTTATTCAGGCCGGGGAGTAACGAGTTACTTAGTCCTATTCTATTATAGTTATTTGGCATTTGTTATTTATTTACTTAGGGCTTGACATTTGTTTTATTTCGGCCCTTTATTTATGTTTGAGTGTTTTTCTTTAGATTATTATTTTATGTTTGGGAATTAGGTTAAGCGTGCAAGGATTTGCACGTGGGGATAGCTTAGCTTAGTTTTAGGATACGCGCCTGTTGGCGTGTGGGTAGTTTCGTTTTTATCCTTTTGGGTTAGGGTTTTGGTTGCAGCCTCCTTATAAAAGGCTAACTTCTTGGTTATGTTTAACAACTCTCATTCAATAAAAAAATATATCAATTTTCGTGAGCCTTGAGAAACCCTCAATTTGTTCTCACTGGTTTTGGCTTATCAAAGGTCTGCTAACCCATTGTGGCGCCCCATTTTAGCACTCTAGGTTTCTATTGCTTGTTCTTCAGAGGTTTAGAGTTTTTATCCGAACTGTCTTGGTTTTTCTTGGGAACGATTTCAATCTTATGTGGGTTTGTCTGGCTTCGCTCCAGGTAGGTTCTCATCAGTTGGTATCAAGAGCAAAGGTTCCAAGGTCAGTTCACATATCTGTTATAATTTTTTTTATTTCGCTCATTATATTATCGCGTGTGTTTCTTTCCTACGTTTTGTTTTCTTGCGTTTTTTTTTTCCTCCATTTTATTTTGTTATCTTATATCACCATTGTTTCTTCTGTTACCTGTGTTGTTTTGTGTCTATTGTGCGTCTTTTGCTCTCTGCGTTGTGCGTATTTCTTTTTCCTGATTGTGTCTATCCCTTAAACTGCGTTTGTACGATTTGCGTAACCTAGGGTTCTAAGAATTCAAACTCTTTGCGGCAGTAGGTAAAACTTTGTGAGATTTTGGAAGCAATCGAAATCAGACAAATCCACAACACCAAATGTTTTAGGAGGTCTGCGGGACGCGATTTAAAAAATGTACAAAATTAAAATTTTGCCTACATGCAATTTTTTCCTAGCAGTCGTATTGTCAAGACGAGGTGATTGAGATAGTTGACTTATGCATTTTTAAAAAATTCTAAATTTCGAGTGTAATCGCTTACCTGCTGTCCTTTTTGCCACAATCGTTAGTGTCTTTGCTTTTCCTTCTTCCATTGCATTTGACTAGCCTTTTCTTTATCAATTCTCGTAAATCGTATATGCATCTTGTTTCCCTTCCGTTTGTGTCTACCACTTTGTTGTACTTGTGATTGAGCTGAACAGTGCTATTTGGGACAACATTAAGGGTTTTGTAGGCATTGCATTTTTACACATTAGCCCAACGATGAGTCTCGTATGGAGGCAACTACCTCTTTAGTCATGAAAGTCGCGGGAAACGGACGCTGGAAGGGTAAAGTTGGAAAATGGAATTTTCGTTGGATTTAACTCACTTGTTTCGCTTCGGGTTCGCTTGTTGGACCTGGTTTAAAACACAACAAACCATTTAAAACATATCTCACAAATTAAATAATTAAAACCAATTAAAATTAAACTTAAATTAAATTAAATCACATTCACCAATTAAATTGGACTTGAAATTAAATTAAATTAAATTCCTAATTTAAATAAAACACATTCCTAATTTAATTAATCACCTTCCTAAATTAAATAAATCATATCCTTAACTAAAAAGAATAAATCAAATCACTTCCCTTAATTAAAAGATTTTCCCTATCACATACTAAATTAAAAATATCTTCTAATTAATACACAAATTTGATTCCTTCCCCAACAAGGTAAAACCCATCCCATTGCCTATAAAAAAAACCAGTCACCCCTTATCAAACCCTGGCTGGCTCATCCTCACGAAATCAACCCACCAAAAAACCTAGCCACTTACGGCTTCACCCTGCTCGCCAAGTCAAGAAGCACCACAGTCACGTAAGCCACTTCCTTCCCTTACCAAGAACCCTGCACAAGCCCTTCACAGCCCTTATCCCTCACACACCTGCCCACTCACATTGCCTCACCGCTTCAAAGCCATAAGTCAGCCTTTCACGTTAGCCACACGCCCCTTGCTTTCTTCACACTCACCAATTGCCTTAACAAACGCCACCTGCCCCACTAACCCTCAACAGCTCACCAACCAACAACACAGCCAACCCTAGGTCCCTCTTTCATACAGAAGAAACCCTTCATTCACGTAACAAATCGCCACATACCCCTTCACTTCAGCGCATGAGCGCCACATAGCCCACACAAACCTTACACGCTCACGTTGAATGCCTCTTCACTCACGTTGACTCACTGCCAAGCCCACAATACCCACGCATCAACATGCCCACTCACAGCCAACGCTTCACAGCCAGCAACATTATCACGCATAAGTCCTTCACGCATTATTCACGCCCTTCGCACCTAGCCTTATAACCTTCACGTCTCACGCACTGCCAAGCACACATACTTCCCCAAGCACGTCCCAAGCACTCTTCCAAGCCTCCTTGAACGTCCAAGCATCCCATCCAAAACTCCCCCATTTCCGTGAACCTCAAGCCTTCCTCCATCACCATCTATCACCTTCACGCCTAAAGCCATCATATAGCCTCCATTGCCGCATCTTTAACCCACTGCAATGCCCCTTTCACAGCCATAATTCACACCAAAATAAGCCTCAAATACATCCCTAAAGTCGCACAAAACACCCCCAAACACAGCCCCATTGCACGCCAAAACAGAAGCCAAAACACCCCTCACTGCTCACCAAAACTGCCGCACTTCACTGCACATTCTGCCCAGTTTTTGGCAGCGATTTTAACCCATAAAACAGCCCCAAAAACACCCTAAAACTGCACTAAAAAAACTGCATAAACACCCCCAAAAAAACCCTCAAAACCGCAGCTCCATTAGCCTTCAAAATCACTCAAAACAGTCCACTAAATCACCAAGACAGTGACCTGAAACGTAGCAGCGAAACAGCAGTGAAACGTACTTGAAACAGCAGCCCGAGCATCAAAGAAGCGAGGAAAGACATTGAGTAGACAAATTGGAAAAGCATCGGATCAATCTCCCTTCAACGGACGTGTAACGCCCTTTCTTAGACGATAAAAGAGGTTAGACCTGAGGGCACCCTTTTTACTTATTTTCTTTATTTTTGTTTATTTATCTTGATATATAATTGCATGAGAGTCGTTTGAGGCATGATTGATTGTTGGATGAGCGGGATATGTGTTCCCTTTGTGGTATATCGGATGGAAACCCGGACATAAATTCCATAGCCGATTCCGAATGGACGGTAGTATGGTTGCACTCGGGATACAATGCCACGTACCACTTAAGATACACATATCTCGTCTCATCCAAATTTGTATTTGAGCATGTTATAGTTTAGGTTATTTGTTTATTATTTAAATCATGATTTAGCCTAGTTTATTATTTATTGTCAAAGCATGATAATGTTATTTTATGCATGATATTTTATTTAGTTTATGGTTATGTTTAAATAGTTATTTGTTTATTTTGGTTTAATGGTTCAATGTGCTCATTGTGTGATTCTATGTGTTTGCCGTTTAAAGACTTATTTTCAAGCACGCAAACTTAGATTATGAGTTATTTTGATGAATGCATACTAGACGTAGATTACCCTTGAGCATGAATGTTGAATAGATTCGGTTAGTTTATTGCACAAATCATATCATCACAAGTGACATAAGTAAGGGACCATTCCGAACCCACGGTTTGAGGTCTTCCCTTGCGAGGGGTGAGTGCGGCCTTAAATCTTTGTCCCGGTTCACACCGGGTGGTGACTCCATGTTATTTCGTACTCCCAACTAGGCCGCGAGCCTAGAACAACGTCTCCCAGGTTCTGTTGTCTACAGTCTGGTGACTCCACTGGGGATATTTTGAATCGGCCCCGAAATCATGTCTTGTGATGTGTATAATTTGTGCTTTAATTAATCGTTTCTATAGTGAGTTGAAAGGGGTGTAATCAAAGGCATTTTTAAGGCTAGGTAATGGTTCGATGTCTTCCTTCACTCACTACCTTTTTATAAGGAAAAGCTGTGAAGACACCGAGATAATCATTACTTGTAGCTCGTCGTGACAGGCTAGTTTTGAGGATTCGTTGTTTATTCCTGACACCAAGCGATAAGAGCCTAAGGGGCTTGGGTACTTAAGAGAGTCTCGCTCCACCCTCCCTCTGGGGAATCTATGACGGGAAATCCATTCGACAGTTAGTCACACACCGTAACTCGTTGGCACGTACCGTAAGGTATAAAAAAGGTGCACTCACTTGGTCGCTTGAACCATTGAGTGGGGAGTCCTAGTTGTGGGTAATCCTTCGTCAAATGGGAGCCTTTGTCCACACTCCCGTAAACCCACATGTGAACCATAGTTGTATGACCTATTGGGGCCACCCTTTATGCTTTTGATAACCCCATGCATATTATGTCTCATACATCCCATGCATCTCATGCATACATGCATCATGTTAACCCTCGTGTCTTAAAAGCCATCATAGATATCTGTTGGGTTAGAAAAAAGAAAGACTTGTCGAAGAAGAATTTAACAAACATGGATATCGAGGAAAGGAAGCCGAGAAACAGAAAACCTTACGGCAAGAATAGAAAGACCATGGTGGGCCCAAAAAAAAAGAGAAAGAAAAAAATGAAAAAGACAAAAAAAAGAAAGAAAAAAAAGAGAAAAAAAAAGAGAAAAAAATTGTTTGTTTTTATTCCTTGATAGTTAGACATAAGCCCGATGATGAAACAGATTGCCTTAGGGTGAAACCTTAGAAACAATAAACCTTTGACGTGCTTTTATCTGATAATTTGAGTAATTGATCTATGTTAGACTCGTAAGCACTTGATTATGGTTCTTAGCAGTGAAAACCTGAGTAGTTAGCAAAGTGACTAGTTGATGAAATTGTAGGTCGGTGAATGACCGTTTGCTTAGATGTCTATCCTAATTTGCTTATGTTATGATGTGTGGTATGGTTGAAAATGAAAGAAAAGTCTCTAAGAAAAGAATTGAACCACCTATAACCGATAAGCGTGAAGCTACCCATGGGCGAGTATTAGGACCACCATGAGGAGAAATGCTACCTTAAAGGGTATGTGTGTTGAAAAAAAAGAAAAAAAAAGTTCAAATGAAAAGAGAAAAGAAAGAGACAAGAGAAAAAGAGAAAGAAAATCATACCACATTGAGCACAGAAAAGCAACTGCAGGCATAATTGAGACATCTAGGTTGGTTTGACCCATCGATCCCGATTTTTGAAACGAAATCATCGAGTTAGCTTACCTAAGGATTAAGTTGTGAAAGAACATTTGCACACACACACTTTGAGTCTGGCATAGATCATTTATTCAAAAACTCAGATTTGAGTTGCATTGAGTGTTTTGAATGTTCTCTGGTTTCATTACTGGACATTCCTTGAGGACGATAATATGTATAACTATTGGGACTATTTCGTAGCATGTGATATAGTATGATGATATGGAAGGCCCCGCCATGTGGTTCATCTTGACCAAGTGCAAACAGCGGAGAGCAGAAAGCTAAACCAAGACTGGGGGCGACCAGTCTACCACATCGCGAATCAGGGACATAACAAGATATTGAGTCATGAGACCAGATAGAAGACTGAGCAATCACATGGAGAACTGGCGGAAGACCTAACCCAATGAAATAGGAAATTCATTCATGCATGCATTCATACACGTAACGTATTTGCATTCTTTTTGTGTTTGTTTCATTTTGTATTCACAGGTTTCAAAGAAGAAAAAGAGAAAGCGGCAAAGACAAGCCAACCAGAATCAGCAACATATGAGTAATAGTTTTGGGGATGAGTCCCAGGGTTGAGGCCCATATCAGTATCAGTTTTAGGGCGAGGCCCACGTCAGTATCAGTTTGGGGCGAGGCCCACATTAATATCAGTTTAGGGTTGAGGCCCACATCAGTATCAGTTTTGGGGCAAGGCCCACATCAGTTTCAGTCTGGGGGCGAGGCCCACATCAGTATCAGTTTGGGGCGAGGCCCACATCAGTATCAACTCAGGGTCGAGGCCCACATTATCACCAGTTTTAGGAATGAAGCCCAGGGAATAAAGCCTACATTCAGCACGGTTCAGGAATGGACCACCTCACAACACGGTTCAGGAATGAACCATCACATCAGTATCAGTAGGGATGAGTCTCAGGGCCGAGGTCCATACATTAGTATCAGTTTGGGACGAAGCTCATATCAGTTTGGGGCAAGGCCCACATCAGTACCAGTCTGGGGGTGAGGCCCACATCATTATCAGTATCAGTTCAGGGTTGAAGCCCACACATCATCAGTATCAGTTTTTGGGATGCGTCCCAGGGTCGAGGCCCACATCAGCATCGTCTGAGGGCGAGGCCCACATCATTGACATCAGTATCAGTTTCTACCAAATATGGCATCCTGGGGGCGTGGTCCATATTACATCAGATCAGTTCTGCCGGGTATGGAATTATGGGGGCGAGGTCCACATTACATCAGATCAGTTCTGCCGGGTATGGCATTCTGGGGGCGAGGCCCACATTACATCAAATCAGTTTTACAGGTACGACACTTCGGGTATAGAGAGTACGAAACTTCGGGTATAGAGACACATCAGAATTTGGAATGAATCCAGGGAATGAATCCCAGGGCCAAGGCCCATATCAGTAGAATTTTGGAATGAATCCAGGGAATGAATCCCAGGGCCGAGGCCCATATCAGCAGAATTTTGGAATGAATCCGAGAATGAATCCCAAGGGCCGAGGCCCACGTCGTCAGAATTTGGAATGAATCCCAGGGCCGAGGCCCACATCAGCAGAATTTTGGAATGAATCCAGGGAACGAATCCCAGGGCCGAGGCCCACATCAGCAAAGTTTTGGAATGAATCTAGGGAATGAATCCCAGGGTCGAGGCCTACATCAACACAATCGGGAATGAATCCCACATCGCCAGAATTTTGGAATGAATCCAGGGAATTAATCCCAGGGCCGAGGCCCACATCGTCCGAATTTTGGAATGAATCCCAATGCCGATGCCCACATCGTCAGAATTTAATCCAGGGAATGAATCCCAGGGCCGAGGCCCACTTCACCAACAGTTTTGGGAATGAATCCAGGGTCGAGGCCCACTTTATCAACTCGGTTCGGAAATGGACCATCATCACATCAGCGATGCCTCGGAAATGGGGTTTAGCATGCCAAAAATGGCACTCCGGAAATGGAGCACGGTTCGGAAATGGACCATCATCATATTTGCGACACCCTAGGTACGGGGTTAGCATAACTACATCATCATATTCAGGGCGAGGTCCCTATTGTCAGCGGTATTGGGTCGAGATGCGTGCCCAAGGTCGAGATGCGTGCCCCCGTTGTCATTTGTAGTTCCGGGTCGAGATGCGTACCCAAGGTCGAGGTGCCCATTACATCATCATATTCAGGGCGAGTTCCCTATTGTCAGCGGTATTGGGTCGAGATGCGTGCCCCCGTTGTTGTTTGTAGTTCCGAGTCGAGATGCGTGCCCAGGGTCGAGGTGCCCACTACATCATCATATTCAGGGCGAGGTCCCTATTGTCAGCGATATTGGGTCGAGATGCGTGCCCAGGGTCGAGATGCGTGCCCCCGTTGTCGTTTGTAGTTCCGGGTCGAGATGCGTACCCAGGGTCGAGGTGCCCACTACATCATCATATTCAGGGCGAGGTCCCTATTGTCAGCGGTATTGGGTCGAGATGCGTGCCCAGGGTCGAGATGCGTGCCCCCATTGTCGGTTGTAGTTCCGGGTCGAGATGCGTACCCAGGGTCGAGGTGCCTACTACATCATCAGTTCGAGGGTCGAGGTGCCCCCGTTGTCATTAGCTGTTCCGGGATGCGTCCCTGGGTCGAGGTGCCCATCGCACAATCAACTCACTTCGAAGCAGCAGGAAAACCAGATGGCAGCTGGCGAGCCAGGTAAGTGAAAATGCATTGCATGTACTTTGATAAGATTGTCATTGTCACACACTGCACAAGTCCCATCAAAGTGGGGGCGACTGTAGGCATTGCATTTTTACACATTAGCCCAATGATGAGTCTCGTATGGAGGCAACTACCTCTTTAGTCATGAAAGTCGCGGGAAACGGACGCTGGAAGGGTAAAGTTGGAAAATGGAATTTTCGTTGGATTTAACTCGCTTGTTTCGCTTCGGGTTCGCTTGTTGGACCTCTGTTTTAAAACACACCAAACCCATTAAAACATATCTCACAAATTAAATAATTAAAACCAATTAAAATTAAACTTAAATTAAATTAAATCACATTCACCAATTAAATTGAACTTGAAATTAAATTAAATTAAATTCCTAATTTAAATAAAACACATTCCTAATTTAATTTAATCACCTTCCTAAATTAAATAAATCATATCCTTAACTAAAAAGAATAAATCAAATCACTTCCCTTAATTAAAAGATTTTCCCTATCACATACTAAATTAAAAATATCTCCTAATTAATACACAAATTTGATTCCTTCCCCAACAAGGTAAAACCCATCCCCTTGCCTATAAAAATAACCATTCACCCCTTTATCAAACCCTGGCTGGCTCATCCTCATGAAATCAACCCACCAAAAAACCCTAGCCACTTACGGCTTCACCCTGCTCGCCAAGTCAAGAAGCACCACAGTCACGTAAGCCACTTCCTTCCCCTTACCAAGAACCCTGCACAAGCCCTTCATAGCCCTCATCCCTCACGCACCTGCCCACTCACATTGCCTCACCGCTTCACGCCACAAGTCAGCCTTTCACGTTAGCCACACGCCCCTTTACTTTCTTCACACTCACCAATTGCCTTAACAAACGCCACCTTCCCCACTAACCCTCAACAGCTCACGCAGCCAACAACACAGCCAACCCTAGGTCCCTCTTTCATACAGAAGAAACCCTACATTCACGTAACAAAGCGCCACATACCCCTTCACTTCAGCGCATAAGCGCCAAATAGCCCACACAAACCTTACACGCTCACGTTGAATGCCTCTTCACTCACGTTGACTCACTGCCAAGCCCACAATCCCCACGCATCAACACGCCCACTCACAGCCAACGCTTCACAGCCAGCAACATTATCACGCATAAGTCCTTCACGCATTATTCACGCCCTTCGCACCTAGCCTTATAACCTTCACGTCTCACGCACTGCCAAGCACACATACTTCCCCAAACAGGTCCCAAGCACTCTCCCAAGCCTCCTTGCACGTCCAAAAATCCCATCCAAAACTCCCCCATTGCCGTGAACCTCAAGCCTTCCTCTATCACCATCTATCACCTTCACGCCTAAAGCCATCATATAGCCTCCATTGCCACATCTTTAACCCACTGCACTGCCCCTTTCACAGCCCTAATTCACACCAAAATAAGCCTCAAATACAGCCCTAAAGTCGCACAAAACACCCCCTTAAACACAGCCCCATTGCACGCCAAAACAGAAGCCAAAACACCCCTCACTGCTCACCAAAACTGCCGCACTTCACTGCACATTCTGCCCAGTTTTTGGCAGCGATTTTAACCCATAAAACAGCCCCAAAAACACCCTAAAACTGCACTAAAAAAACTGCATAAACACCACTAAAAAAGCCCTCAAAACCGCAGCTCCATTAGCCTTCAAAATCACTCAAAACAGTCCACTAAATCACCAAGACAGTGACCTGAAACGTAGCAGCGAAACAACAGTGAAACGGACTTGAAACAGCAGCCCAAGCATCAAAGCAGCGAGGAAAGACATTGAGTAGAAAAATCGGAAAAGCATCGGATCAATCTCCCTTCCAACGGACGTGTAACGCCCTTTCTTAGACGACAAAAGAGGTTAGACCTGAGGGCACCCTTTTTACTTATCTTCTTTATTTTTTTTATTTATCTTGATATATAATTGCATGAGAGTCGTTTGAGGCATGATGTGATTGTTGGATGAGCGGGATATGTGTTCCCTTTTGTGGTATATCGGATGGAAACCCGGTCATAAATTCCATAGCCGATTCTGAATGGACGGTAGTATGGTCTGAACTCGGGATACAATGCCACGTACCACTTAAGATACACATATCTCGTCTCATCCAAATTTGTATTTGAGCATGTTATAGTTTTTAGGTTATTTGTTTATTATTTAAAGCATGGTTTAATTTAGTTTGTTATTTATTTGTTAAAGCATGTTTAGGTTGTTCATTATGCATGTTCTTAGTTTATGATGCGTTTGGGTAATGATTTATACATGTTGATTTAATGGTTCAATATGCTTGTTGTGTTACATTGCGTGGAATTATTTAGATGAAAGCATGTTAGATCTAAGTACCCTTGAGCATGATTATTGAGTATACTTGGTTGATTCATTGCACAAATTATATCATCACAAGTGACATAAGTAAGGGACCATTCCAAACCCAACAGTTTGAGGTCTTTCCTTGCGAGGGGTGAGTGCGGCCTTAAATCTTTGTCCCGGTTCACACCGGGTGGCGACTCCATGTTATTTCGTACTTCCCAACTAGGCCGCGAGCCTAGAACAGCGTCGCCCAGGTTCTATTGTCTACAGGTTTGTTCTTTCCTGCGAGTTCAAATCCTTTGAGAACTCATCCGAGGGTAAGAGTGGTAAAAGGCAATAGTGGGTGAGCTTAGTTTCAGGTAAAAGCCATTTGAGTGCCAAACACGAGAGAATTGGAATTGTGAGGATTTTGTCTTTCTCTTTATTTTAGTTGTTCTTTTTATTTATTTTATTTTATTACTAACGTTTGTTGCAGCTGCATAGTTAAAAAAATAGTAAACATGTTCAGAGATGGCGCAGCCCCGAGTCAAAGTGCCAATTCCCCACATGAGCCCCAATTACGGGATGTGGTGAATACTGTGACAGCAC
The DNA here is from genome assembly GCA_019454045.1 of Zanthoxylum bungeanum. Classification (NCBI taxonomy): domain Eukaryota; kingdom Viridiplantae; phylum Streptophyta; class Magnoliopsida; order Sapindales; family Rutaceae; genus Zanthoxylum; species Zanthoxylum bungeanum. The sequence goes on along the minus strand of SKCR01017059.1, from coordinate 18,716 downwards.
TTCAGCATGAGTTTGTGCGAGTCTTAGAATTGATTAGGGATGTTCGAGATGAGGTGCAAGCGATGAGACACAATACTCCATAGAGGAATAGGCCGACACGGCCGACTAGAGCTAATGAGGAAGGGCACGTACCACCCAGGACTGGTGGGCGGCGTACTGTACCCATGGACGAGATGGAGGCCGAGAATGAGTTTGATTATGATGAGGAGTTTGATAGAGTATTAGAGGTAGAGATGGTTGAATTTTGGCCTAGAAAAGGTATGAATGAAAGACCGTTCATGAGGAATCATGAGAATGAGGAAGATGGTGATTTGGGTAAAATCAAGATGACTATCCCTCCTTTCCAAGGCAAGAGTGACCCTGAAGCTTATCTAAAGTGGGAACGTAAGCTAGAGCTTCTTTTTTACTGTCATAATTATTCTGAGCTTAAGAAGGTTAAGTTGGCGGTTATTGAATTTACCGATTATGCAATTATCTGGTGGGATCAAATGATGATCAACATTCAGAGGCATAAGGAGCGCCCGATCACTACATGGGCCGAATTGAAAACAATTATGAGAAGCGGTTTTTACCGAATCATTACTATCGAGATCTGTATCATAAACTTCAGAATCTTACACAGGGTTTTCGGAGTGTCGAAGACTACCACAAGGAGATGGAAATTGCAATGATTCGCGCCAATGTCGACAAGGACCGAGAGGCGACTATGGCCCGATTTCTAAGTGGGTTGAATAGGGAGATTGCAAATGTAGTGGAACTGCAACATTACATGGAATTAGAGGACATGGTACATATGCAATGAAAGTGGAGTGCCAACTCAAGTGAAAAACTGCATTCAGGGGAAATTCGGGTCCAACCAATACATGGAAGCCGAAATGGGGAGATAATGACAGGGATAGCACCACATCTAGGTTTAGATCAGAGGCCCCAAAGCCAAGGGAAGATACCACCACCAAGCCTAAACCAAAATTCGAGACCCCACCAAATAGGAGTCGTGACCTTAAATGTTTCAAATGTTTGGGGAGTGGCCATAAAGCATCACAGTGCCCTAACAGAAAGACCATGTATATGGGGGTGATGGTGAGGAAATTTTAGATGGTGAGGATGTTGTGGAGGAGGCACCCGAGTTGAAAGTCGCCACTGATGAAGAATGGGTTGAGTATGCAGCCAATGGGGAGTCCCTTATGACTCGCCGTTCCTTAAATACTCAGGCCAAGGTTGAGGATGATAAGTTACAATAGCGAGAGAAAATATTGTTGGACAATTATGACCCATAGCATCACTATTTTGTAAAGGACATGGTTTTCTTATAACAAATTAACTATGTGACAAAGGAAATTGCTCTTTTATCATTTTATAATTAGATTACTTGGATATATAAATGATAAAAGTCCATATGATTAGTACCGGATTAATAAGATATGAGACAGTATTAATCCACGAAAGGTTTAATCATTAAATATCCCTAGTCGTAGTATTATCGAGACTGGATATCGATAATGTGGAATAGGCTAGTATCGCACTTGTGCGCGTTATGGAAGCTTAACTGCATAGTTCTCATATATTTAAGTATTGGATACTTATGCAAGTGTGATAGGAGGTTCTGTTTACCGATGGTACGGAAACAGTTTCGCTCTGGATAGACCCATCGGAATCTCATTGGTAGTATGACTATGTGTCTATGGGAATCCGAATCAGGGTAGGTGTATTTGGTCTTAACCTGAGACTTGTATCGCTAATACTTGCGACAATCAGAATACTTTGGTTTTGGTCATCCGGGGCTTTAACATGTTCTGTGTACGCCTCTTCTGGGTATACTGAGAATCGTAGTGTTTTGGGTGTGATATCAAGATGGAAGTATCACTTCAGTCATATGGAGATGATGATCACGCAGGGATACGAAACTGGTACTCTAAAGTACTGCAGTCATCGGGAAAGTATGACTGGGTAATGACTTTCCAATCAAAGAGACTAGATGCATGTGATCCGATATATGCTTCATACGGGGCAGACACAATTCCAGCCCCAGGCCTAGCATGTGACATCCAATACTGGATCGTTATACACAATACTTAGTATATTATGCCCGATAAAGATTACATATTCCTTTAAAGAATATTTCTGGAGAATTGGGTAGGCACGGTGTTTTGCTAGAAGCTGATGAGTCGTAATTATATCACTATTTCCCACTCATTTAACCTAATATTTTGTATAGTTTCTTGAGTTTTGTGAATATTTTGATGTGTTTTGTGTTATTTTGTAGATAAATAAAGTTTCAGCACATTCAGGAGGTGATTTGGAGCAAAACAGTGAAAATTGGAAAAAAAGGGCATTTTTATAATTTATCCGCGTCGCGACGCGCAAGCCCTTGGCGTCGCGACGCCTAACGTGCGCCGAAGAGTGCTAACGTGCGTCGGGCCCACAAGTCAGAATCTGAGAAAATTTGACTTTGCTAACGTGAGTCGTGCCACGTGTCACCATCACAGCCAATCTGCTAAAGTACGCCGTGCCACGTGTCATCATCCTATAGTGCCGACAGTCGCCATCGCCATGTGTCACCACATGTCACTCCACGTCATTGCCATGTCATCATCCATATCACCTGTTGACCAAGTCAAAGTGCCACATGGCTGCCACGTCATCATCAACCAATCACAGCGTGCCACGTGTCGCAAATCTATGGTGCCGACAGTCACTTTCGCCATGTGTCGCCACATCAGCACCACGTCAGCACTACATTAGCATCAATCATTGACTCACTTATCTGTATCTGACACGTGGTGGATAAGAATCTGAATCAGCTAATCACGAGCCGCCACGTGTCATAATAATTGAGCTCCAACCACCTTGCCATGTGTCGCCTTATCACCTTATCCAGAATCTGAAGCCGACGAACCAGAAGCTGCCACATCTACCAAACGGGGAACGCGACGGGAGCTAGGCGTCGCGACGCGTGACCCTTACTGACGCCTATAAATATAGCTCAGTTTTCTGATTTCAGATGTACCATTCTCTCTGAATTCTCTGATGTAAATAGGGAGTTTTCAATCTAGTTTCTTTTAAATTTTAGTTTTGTAATTAATTTTAATTACTTTATGTAATAATAGTGATTTACTTTCTTTACTTTTTACAGTTTTTACTATTCACTATGAGGAGGTAACTCCCCCCTGCTTGGGTGAAAGGTAATTCTTTTACTATTGCTATTTAGATTAATCTCCCTTAAATATAATATATTCACTATTTAAAATATTGACTTAATAAGGATACCGCCAGATTGGTCGGTTGGTAATTCATTTTAATTTGGTTTAAACTTGACTAATCAAGGATACCGCCAAATTGGTCGGTTGGTAATTAAATTTTTTTACCGCCTATATGGCAGGTTTATTTTAGTTCCGCCTTTATGGCTGGTTGGACTTAATTTGACTTAATCAGGTTACCGCCTATATGGCTGGTTGGTAAAATAATCACAAGTTTATATATTATATTAAGGGAGATATCTAAATAGTAATTAGTAAAAGTTGATCCTTTGACCTTAGCATTTTATTTTATTGCAATTTACTTTACCGTAATTACTTTTCAGCATTTTTACTTTATGTCTATTACTTTCAAGTTTTTACTAGCACTAGTTATGTGTTGTAACTAAATTAGTTATCTGGGGTTGTGATGACTTTTAATATCACCGGTTTATAAGGGGTTATTTTATAGTTTGGGTAATTTAAAGGTTTACTTATTAAGTCTTAAGCCTAATGCGTCTTGTTAATTAGCCACTAATAAGATTGATCTGGTAAATCTTAAATGAACTAGACATAGGGATTTTAGGTTTCAACCTTAGACTTAATAGCCCACGATCTTCCTTGAGGATAAATAACCCTTTAATAGATTTCCTTACAGGATAGACATATACCTGTCGGGTGGGGGTAGCCATAATTGGAACTTAAACTTAATGAATCCAGATAATTTGGTTGACATAGACATATGGTTCAATTGGCTTAAACTGGGTATTTGCGTCTGACCATCGACAGAGGCTTTCGCATAATTTAGTGTTCCAGGTTAGTAAACCGATTTATTACACAAACATAAAATAACCACTTCATCTTTAAAATGATATTGGAAGAAATCACAACCCTAGATAGTTTTTAATATTGAATTTTCTTAAACCTACTTTCGAACAATTTTATTTACTTGTTTTTTAATTTAGAATCGTCACATTTTCAAATCAATCAAACAACCTGTTAGATACTAGTAAACATTTGACCTCATAAAATTAATAGCTTAGGTATTAAGTCCTCGTGGGATAGATACTTTTTATACTACTTGAACGATACGTACGTTTTCGTTATACGTGTGTGTTTACGCCGGTCAAGTTTTTGGCGCCGTTGCCGGGGACTTATTTATCTTTCACTATTAGTTTTGGGGTTAGATACGTTACTTGTATCTAATTTCTTTTTTACTTATTATTCTTGTTTTCTTGTGTTTCAGGTTCTCAGAAACTACATGAGACGAACCAGAAGCTTTGAACTCCGACCGCTCGACCCAGAAATTGAAAGAACCATCAGACAGTTGAGAAAGGAAAGGCGAGAAGACCAAGAAGCTTTAGTCAACATGGAACCTGAACCTTTGGAAGTTGCACCACTGATTCCAATTCGAGACAGAACCATTCTGGTGGTCGATGGCTTCATTTCCTGTATTGTACTTCCTCATTTACCAGTAAAAGCGTGTGAAATCAAAACATGCATTCAGATGATTCAGCAGCCTGTGCAATTTGGGGGAAATGTAACTGAAGATCCTAATGCCCACATCAGCAACTTCCTGGAAGTTTGCGGTACTTTCAATTACAACCGAGCAGCTGAAGAAGCAATGAGACTGCTGGTTTTTCCATATTCCCTGAAAGACAGAGCTAAAGCTTGGCTACATTCGTTACCAGCAGGTTCCATCACAACTTGGAACACTCTAGCCACCAAATTCCTTGCAAAGTACTTTCCACCAGCCAGAACTGCAAAGTTGAGAAATGACATCACATCCTTCGTGCAACAAGATTCAGAATCCCTTTGTGAAGCTTGGGAAAGATTCAAAGATTTACTCCGGAAATGTCCTCATCATGAGATCGCAAAGTGGCTACAAGTCCAAACCTTCTACAATGGACTTTTTGGAATAATGAGAACCACAATTGATGCTGCTGCTGGAGGATCTTTGATGGCAAAATTAGAAGATCAGGCCTGGGACCTAATTGAAGAATGGATAACAATAATTCATTGTGGCCAACAGAAAGAAGCTTGATCCAACGAATTGCTGGAATTTATGAAGTTGGAGCCAACACAGCAGTGAATGCCAAGCTGGATCAGATTTGCAAAAATCTGGAAACTCTTAACATGAAAGTTAATGTTGGATCCACAAGTTCACCATTTGGAGGAGCACCTGAGTCAGAATCTTCCAACCAACATAAAGAAACGGTGAATTATGTCAACAATTTCAACAGACTTGGGAACAATCCATATTCTAACACCTACAACCCATGGTGGAGGAATCATCCCAATTTCGCATGGAGCAACAATTCAGGGCAAATGAACAACCCACCAACCGGATTCCAACAACAGAACAAATGCCAGGAGCAGGCAAATGAATCAGGAATAACAGAAGTGTTGACCCACTTGAAAAAGATAGAAGCAAAACACGACTCTCAAGCAGCAAGATATGATGTTATGTTTCAATCCCAAGCAGCATTAATTCAAAGTCAATTTGCTTATATTAAAGCACTGGAGAATCAAATTGGACAACTGGCCAATGCTCAAAATTACAGACCGCCAGGTAACCTTCCTAGCAACACAGAGCCAAATCCAAGGAACATGGGAAAGGAGCAATGTCATGCCATCATGTTAAAAAGCGGTACTGAAATCAACAAAGATGTTGGAATCAAGGCAACAACAATTGAAGATATTCCAAAAGAAAAAAAGCAACAGATGGAGGAAAAAGAAGCAAAAAAGAACAGATCACTCCACCTCCACCTTTTCCTCAGCGTCTTTAGAAGAATAAACTGGACAAGCAGTTTGCTCGATTCTTGGAGGTGTTCAAAAAGCTGCATATCAATATTCCTTTTGCAGAAGCGTTGGAACAAATTCCAGCTATGCCAAATTCATGAAAGACATTCTTTCACGAAAGCGGAGATTGGGAGATTATGAGACAGTAGTATTATCAGAAGAATGCAGCGCCATCATTCAGAGAAAACTTCCTCCAAAGTTGAAAGATCCTGGCAGTTTCACTGTTCCTTGCACCATAGGAGAACATGACTTCGGTAAGGCTCTGTGTGATCTAGGTGCGAGTGTTAACTTGATGCCTTTTTCTATTTTTAGGAAATTGCAGATTGGAGAAACAATGCCAACTTCAGTCTCTCTACAACTTGCTGATAGAACGCTCGTATTTCCAAGAGGCGTAGTTGAGGATGTGCTGATCAAGGTTGACAAATTCATTTTCCCAGCAGATTTTATTGTCCTTGATATGGAGGAAGACGCAGACGTGCCAATCATCCTCGGGAGACCATTCTTGGCTACAGGTCGAACCATTATTGATGTACAAAAAGGAGAATTAACTATGAGGGTACAGGACCAAGAAGTAACATTCAATGTTTTCAAGGCCATGAATTTCCCAGGTGATGAAAAGAATGAGGAATGTTTCAGACTTGATGTGATACACAGTACCATTCAGAACTCCAATGCAATGCAAAGTTCTACTGACAAACTTAAAACATGTCAATTGCTTGTGGAGCCTGAAGATAAAGCATTTTTTGCACTAAAAAAGCCAATTCTTGCACTACAAGCAACAGAAGAGAAAAATTTACACCAGTTCAACAAATTGGAGGAATTTCACAATCAGCCTTTTGAGGATGCCAAATTGTACAAAGAAAAGGCAAAGAAAAGACATGATGAGAAGTTAGTGCGCATACAACTGGAACCATGGCAGAAGGTATTGTTAAACAAATCAAGGGTGAAATTCTTCCCATTGAAGCCAAAATCATGGTGGTCAGGTCCATTTGTGATCACCAAGGTTTTACCAGACAGAGCTGTTGAGTTACTGGATCCCAATACCAACAACACATTCAAGGTTAACAGTCAGCGTGTCAAGCACTACTGGGGAGAATCATTTGAGCGACAAAAAGAAAGTGTCACACTTTCAGATCCAGCCTAATGTTCAAGAAGTCACGTCTAGCTGACGACTTTAAACTTAGCGCTCACAGGGAGGCAACCCATGCAATTTGTGTATATATTGTGATTAGGTGTGATTTAATTTGGTGTGTTTAGTTTTTGCAGATTAAGTCCTTTCACGATGGAAGAAGCTCTTGCAAATCTTCACAAGTAATTTCCTTCTCTCCCTCAAAAATCTCTGATGAAAGTCTACAAAGCTTGCTTGGAACGGATGAGGTTACTGATGATCAAAGGTATTCCTACTGACATTCGTTGGATTATTGAAGCACAGGTCCGATTGGCAGGTGAGTCTTCTGACTCTTTTATTTCTCATCTGCCTGGTTTAGGAATGAGCACATATGCTAAAAAGAAAAGAGCCAAAAGAATGTGTGTTTGTTATAAATGTGCTCGTATATTTTATGATACTCGTTGTCGTTCTTTAGGAATGATGTCTGATAACCGCAAAGATAAGATTAATTTCATTAGGGATGGCTTGAGTAAGGAGTCTTTGGATGACATATATATGAAATTCTTGAGACGCGTCCCTGTGGATTTGTGTATCACGAAATTCGCAGATTACATACACAATTCCAAAAAGAAAGACAACTATTAAGTCTTGGGAATCTGACTCAAAAAGACCATGTTTGCCAATTTATAAGAAAATTGGATGGGAAGCTTGTCCCTGACGCATAGACTTCAATCAAGCTGTAAATTCTTATACATATTATATCTCTTTGTCTTTTCTTAATAATTGTGATTTGTTTTGTTGTTTTCTTTTATTTTCTCCGACAGCATCCAGACCTTTTTGACTATCAAGATTTATTTTACTGTTAAACTAATAATTGTCATTTGGCAGATACTAGTGCTATTATTTTACTCACCCTTTTCAGGTATTATAAATTCAACTCATCATTGCACTTTTGAAGACATCCAGAGTAAAACATGGAAGCCACTTCAAGAAGACGAGTTGAAAACATCTGTGTGTTTTGCGGTACTAGTGTTGGTACTAAACCACAATACGTAGAGGCAACACAGGAATTGAGTGGAGTCTTAGCTGCAAGGAATATGCACTTGGTATATGGCGGAGGCAATCTTGGACTAATGGGGATCGTTTCAAAGGCCGTACAAGAGGGAGGCAGTAACGTTTTAGGAATCATCCCAAAACCCTTGGCAGAGGCAAATCTTATTGGATCATCAAACGGAGAGGAACTGATCATGCCAGGTATGTCTGAACGACTGGTAGAAATGATTAACCGTGCTGATGCTTTCATTACTTTTCCAGGTGGCTTGGGCACATTGGAGGAAATTTTTATAGTGCTATCTTGGGCGAACCTAAACATACACCAGAAACCGCTTTGACTGTACAACGTTGATGGATTTTATGATTTTCTTTGTGTGTTTCTTGATGATGCCCGGAGAAATGGGTTCGTGTCAAAACCTTTAAAAGAACTCATCTTTACTGCCAAAACTGTTCCGGATCTAATTGACCAAATCTTAGCCTATGAAACACAAATTGACCCTATCCTTTCAAAGATAAATTGGTCTGAGGACGATCGTGGTAAGAGGCGTCGGATTAATCTGGATCTTAACCTTTAATTTCCTGTAGATTTTCAGCTAACCAGGTACTATCTTCTAAACTCTTCTTCTACTATTTAAGACATTGGGGACAATGTCTCATTTAGGTTTTGGGGAGGGAATTAGTTGATTAGTATCTTGTTTTTAGTTGTGTGTTGTTTTTATTTTTACTCCAAAAATTTTCGAAAAATACAAAAAAATTGAAAAATTTTCAAAAATTACAAAAATATTTTGCGTTTTTATTTTTATTTTGACTAAAAATGTGAAATTGGTAAGAGATAGCTGAGTAAGGAGTTTCCACTCCTGAGACATATTTTAAACCTATTTCGGAACAAGTTAATTTTTGTTTATTTCATTTTAAATTATTTAATTTGTAAATTCTCCATAAAATTGACTAAAATGGATCTTCATATGCTCAGTTGGCAGGTATTATCAACATGCATAATAACATACGGACATGAGCTAAAATTGAAAAGTTTGTAATATTCAGTGCTCTAGTTTAATTGGAGGAAGCATCTCAAAAAGTGATGGAGTAAAAAAAAAAAAACGTCCGAGATCCGAGTTATTAAGTCTGTAAGGGTGTTTTAACACCTAGTGCCCTAAAGCCAACTGGTTTTGGAGTCACTGGCCCAAAGCTCGCTACATAGATCAAAGATGCTGTAAAAATATATATATCTGAAGTCTGAGTAATTAAGTCCGTAGGGGTGTCTTAACACCTGGTGCCCTAAAGCCAACTGGTTTTGGAGCCACCGACCCAACACTCGCTACATAGATGGAAGGTATTGTATATAAATAAAAAAAATTAGAGAAAAATCAAAGAAAAAAATCAGAAAAATCAGAAAAATTATTCCATTGCTACAAAAAGGTGTGAATTCTGATAAAACTTTAGGACAAAAATATTACTCTCTTATCAACTGCACTTATGACTATTGTGGGCAAAAATGAGTTGTTTAATATTTTGTTGGCTGTGTGTATAGAGAATGGTAAATATAATCAGAGAATTTACTTATTCAGTAATTTAGAAAGAAAGAAAACAACTAGTAACTTGTAGTAGAAGTTTCACCTGATTAGTCACAAACTTCTTTATTCTATTTTCTCTTGCCTTTTTGCTTTTGTGTGCATTAGTTTCACTGCATTTTTACTTTTTTACAATGTTTGTGGGTATCATTGCTGTAAACCCTCACGAGATTACAACTCGTCCACTAGGGACATCTAGGGGTTTAAAGGCTTGTTGCATACGCTAAATGCAACTGTGATCCCTACGAAAGTGGCTTAGTTAAATTTTATTTTAAAGATGTTTATGTTATTTTACTCTATGTTTTGCTCGAGGACTAGCAAAATGTTAGGTTTGGGGGTGTGATGATTGGTAATTATATCACTATTTCCCACTCATTTAACCTAATATTTTGTATAGTTTCTTGAGTTTTGTGAATATTTTGATGTGTTTTGTGTTATTTTGTAGATAAATAAAGTTTCAGGACATTCTGGAGGTGATTTGGAGCAAGACAGTGAAAATTGGAAAAAATGGCATTTTTGTAATTTATCCTCGTCGCGACGCGCAAGCCCTTAGCGTCGCGACGCCTAAGGTGCGCCGAACAGTGCTAACGTGTGCCGGGTCCACAGGTCAGAATCTGAGAAAATTTGACATTGTTAACATGCGTCGTGCCACGTGTCAACATCACAGCCGATCTGCTAACGTGTGTTGTGCCACGTGTCATCATCCTACGGTGTCGACAATCGCCATCGCCACGTGTCGTTATGTGTCACTCCACGTCATTGCCACGTCATCATCCACATTACCTGTTGACCACGTGGCTGCCACGTCATCATTAACAAATCACAGCGTGCCACGTGTCGCAAATCTATGGTGCCGACAGTCACTTTTGCCATGTGTCACCATGTCAGTATCAATCATTGACTCACTTATCTGTACCTGACACGTGGCGGATAAGAATCTGAATCAGCCAATCACAAGCCGCCACGTGTCACAATAATTGAGCTCCAACCACCTTGCCACGTGTCGCCTTATCACCTTATCTAGAATCTGAAGCCGACGAACCAGAAGCTGCCACGTCGACCAAATGGGCATCGCGACGTGAGCTGGGCGTCGCGACGCGCGACCCTTACTGACGTCTATAAATAGAGCTCAGTTTTCTGATTTCAGATGTACCATTCTCTATGAATTCTCTGAAGTAAATAGGGAGTTTTCTATCTAGTTTCTTTTAAATTTTAGTTTTGTAATTAATTTTAATTACTTTATGTAATAATAGTGATTTACTTTCTTTACTTTTTACAGTTTTTACTATTCACTATGAGGAGGTAACTTCCCCCTGCTAGGGTGAAAGGTAATTCTTTTACTATTGCTATTTAGATTAATCTCCCTTAAATATAATATATTCACTATTTAAAATATTGACTTAATAAGGATACCGCCAGATTGGTCGGTTGGTAATTCATTTTAATCTGGTTTAAACCTGACTAATCAAGGATACCTCCAGATTGTTCGGTTGGTAATTAAATTTTCTTACCGCCTATATGGCAGGTTTATTTTAGTTCCGCCTTTATGGCTGGTTGGACTTAATTTGACTTAATCAGGTTACCGCCTATATGGCTGGTTGGTAAAATAATCACAAGTTTATATATTATATTAAGGGAGATATCTAAATAGTAATTAGCAAAAGTTGATCCTTTTACCTTAGCATTTTATTTTATTGCAATTTACTTTACCGCAATTACTTTTCAGCATTTTTACTTTATGCCTTTTACTTTCAAGTTTTTACTAGCCCTAGTTATGTGTTGTTACTAAATTAGTTATCTGGGGTTGTGATGATTTTTAATATCACCGGTTTATAAGGGTTTATTTTATAGTTTGGGTAATTTAAAGGTTTACTTATTAAGTCTTAAGCCTAATGCGTCTTGTTAATTGGCCACTAATAAGATTGATCTGGTAAATCTAAAATAAACTAGACATATGGATTTTAGGTTTCAGCCTTAGACTTAATAGCCCACGATCTTCCTTGAGGATAGATAACCATTTAATAGATTTCCTTACAGGATAGACATATACCTGTCGAGCGGGGGTAGCCATAATTGGAACTTAAACTTAATGAATCCATATAATTTGGTTGACATAGACATATGGTTCAATTGGGTTAAACTGGGTATTTGCATCTGACCATCGACAGAGGCTTTCGCATAATTTAGTGTTCCAGGTTAGTAAACCGATTTATTACACAAACATAAAATAACCACTGCATCTTAAAATGATATTGGAAGAAATCACAACCCTAAATAGTTTTTAATATTGAATTTTCTTAAACCTACTTTCGAACAATTTTATTTACTTGTTTTTAAATTTAGAATCGTCACCTTTTCAAATCAATCAAACAACCTGTTAGATACTAGTAAATATTTGACCTCATAAAATTAATAGCTTAGGTATTAAGTCCTCGTGCGATCGATACTTTTTATACTACTTGAACGATACGTACGCTTGCGTTATACGTGTGTGATTACGCCAGTCAGAAGCCAACCATGTCTTGTAAATCGGTAAGAACGTGGTACCGGGTACGCACGTGTTCGGATAGTCCGATGACCATATTTACTGCCAACATATCCAGGGATCTATTGGGTCGCTTCCCAAAGATTCACCGATGAGATTTGACTCGAACAGAATTAATCTGGGATTAATTATGAGAGAGAAAATTAATCTGGGATTAATTACGGTAATAATTAATCTGGGAATTAATTAACAGAGAAAGAATTTATTTGGGATTAATTGCGTCGAGAATTTATCTGGGATTAAATTCGTCGAGAAGAGAGAACACGATTAATTTAGAATTAATCGGTAAAATAAATTTAATAGTTAAATTGGATTTTTCTATTTAATTTCTTTATTAGGGCTAAAATAATATATTGGATATATTAATTGAAATCGGATTTCAATACGGAATTAAAATTGGATTTTAATTCAAGGGAATGAATTAATTTGGAATTAATTCATAAGCGACTTCCGTAATAATTTTGTGGGGCATTATTATTTAATTAAATTGGATTTAATTACGTCGCGACAAAAAATTTGTTTAATCGGATTAAACGAATCCGAGCCCGAAGTGTGTTGAGCATGCCCACTTGAATTTTGAATTTTAAGTGGGGCCCACTTTACTTACATCATTAGTCACCTTTGGTGATAGAAATGGTTGATGGGTTTTGTTGGAAACTTGTAACACACACTTTGTTTTTTGGAAAAGCATTTACCAACTTTTGGATTTGTTTTTTAGTAATTGATTTTAGAAATCAAAAAGAAAAAAAAAACTATCTCTTCTCTACCAACATGCTATGGCCGAAACTTCAAGCTCTCTTCATGGATTTTTTGTTGCAAATTTTCTACTTGCTAGCACATTAAGGAGTCAAAATGAGGTGATAGGGAAACTTATCCTAGAGTTTGGAATTCAACTTGAAGACTTGGAGCTATATAGCATGTTATAATGAATTGTTTTGCTTCAATTTGTGTTGGACATGAATTGGAAATGATGAGCATGATTAATTAATTTAATTAGTGTTTTGGAAATATTAGATTAGTTGATTAATTATATTAATTACACTTGAATTGGATTAATATGTAATTTGGAATAATGTATTAATTTAATTTTTGTAATTGAGCTTAACGGCCTTGGTTGGGCCAAGTTTGGTTTAGGACAATTTGGTTGGATCCAATTGGGCCTAAAACCATTTTCATAAAGTCCAAATATGACAATTGGGCCTTTAATAATTTAATTGGGCCCAATGGGCCAGAATTGATTTTGGGCAAAGGGTGATTCCTTATTGGGCCTTGGCATCTTGGGTTTAATCCATAATGGCCAAAGCTCATGCTTAAAGAATTAATTAAAAGCCCATTGGACTTTAATTAAATAGTATTGGATACTAATTGGGCCTTTGAGACCCATGAAGATTGGATTTAGAATCTAAGTCTAAAAGACACTATTAAAAGTGTAATTATTTAATTTGGAATTAAATATGAATTAGTAGTGGATACAATTTAAATTGGATTTAAAATTGTAGTTCGATAAGATTCAAGAATACGTACTTTGAGTATTTATTCTTAAACGAGTTGGACTCGCGCAAATCAAATCGTTGTTTGAACATTGGATGGTCATTAATTCAAAGATTAATTAATTGGATTAGATTGATTGAATAACATGCTTTGTGTGAATACTTGGATGTATTGTATGAATAATGTATATCGGATGGATATTAGAAGGGTGAGGGCAATTTTGGAAATTATTGTAATAAATTTAGAATTTATTAAATTGGACCTGCGTGTCCAGCCTATTATCTCTATTCTCTTTGTATTTCTCTTCTCACCAATTCCCCTCAGTGTAAATGAGGTTTCTTTAGAAGTATTATGTAATTGGGTAGAAGTAGGAATAGTGCTAGCGGGAGAGAGGAAATTGAGAGATTTGTTCTAGGAACAAAGTTTGTTATATATCCATCCGCATATATCATTATTAATTTTATTTGGGCCTTATTATGCTTTTAGAATGCATGCTTAAGGGTGTATGATGAGACCTAATCAAAGATAATAAATTGGTTGCCAATTTACGCGAAAAACCCTCAATCAATATTAAGCGTTTTTCCTTCCATTGAGTGGTTCACTCTCAAGATCCAAGATTGGCATTGGTTTGTTGGCCAAAGTCAAGACCTTTGTCCATCGCGGATGTGTTTAAACCGCGTAAGCTTTGTTCCATATCGTATGTCTTGGGCGGTTGTGACTTGTTGGCCAAATTCAAGGTCACTTCTTGTTCATCGACTTCGATTACGAAGCTTTCCCTCTGTCAATGGGTCATGCTTAACTAGAATCATTAAGTTTGTTGAGCCAAAGCCAAGGCTTAGTTGATTAAGAAGAAATAGGTTAGGAAATTTATTGGATATATGTTTCGGACTTGGAGGTCCACCTACTGGATCTAGGAATTGGATGAGATCCAATTGATCTTAGAGATCTACCTAGTTAAGTTTCATATAGCTTGTTGGCCAAAGTCAAGGTTGTGTGCTATTTAATGAGATTCTAGCCCACTAGGAAACTAGGTTTCCCGAGTACTCCACAGAGGGTTAGAGGCTCGCCAAAAAATAGTGGGAGGAAAGTATTAAATTTGCAATTTTGTTTAAATAATTGCCAATATGCGCTCTTTTATTTATTTATCATTACTATAAATATATTAGTTGGACTAATATTTAATATTGCTTTCGTTGAACTGTTAGACTGTACAACACACTGCTTTATTTGTAGTTGGTTATATAGTTGGACTATAGTAATCATTACATTTGAATGTAACCGATCATTTATAGTTGATTATACAGTTGGACTATAGTAATCATTATATTTGATTGTACCCGAAATCATTGATTGGATAGTTGGATTATAGCAATCAATATAACTGGAAAGATTAGCATCAAAGGACATAATCCTAGGTGAAAATGTCTTTAACGACATAATTTTCCAAATTGGGAAATGAATCTCAGGATAGTCCTGGGAGTTGAGAAGTTACTCTATTGGACTCGTGCCTGAGCCCGGAGTTGAGCAAATAGTAGAGCATGAGCTTTGGAAGACTCATTGTGATGATAACTTTAGTGCTCAATCTATTATGCTTGCCGCAAAGACTCCTTAATTTCGTCGTCAAAACTAAGGATTAGATCCTTATACCATGATGTTGAAATTAAAGGAGCTTCATAGATCTATTCTTAGATCTTAGAAGTACGAATTGCTAAAAAAGCTCTTTCGCTCGCGTATGTCAGAGGGTACATCTATCGAACACTAGGTGTCGCAGATGATTACTGACATCAAATAGCTAGGTTAGCTGGGCATTACCTACGAGGCCGAGACTTCTATAGATTTGATCTTGTAGTCTTTGTCCGAATGTTGGGGCAGGTTCACCATGAACCAAAAGAAAACTCTTGGAGAGTTAATGGCTATGCTCAAGGAGACAGATCCAGAGCTTCCAAAAGGGCAAGAAGCGCAAGGCGCATCTTACTTCGACATCCCAGAAGGCCAAGGCTTGGCCGAAGGCTTTTAGGGGTGTAAAAAAAGGGCAAAGGCAAAATCGTCACAGTCTTCTGCGAAGACAAAAGACATATCCCAAGATGTCTACCTAAATTATGAAAAACGTGGTCACTGAAAGTGTGGCTGCCGTATGGACAAGGCAGACATGAAGAAAGTGAAGGCGGGCAAGGCTCCGACTTCAGGTATGTTTTTTATAAACATGTCCACTACTGGTTTTAAAATTGGATTTTTTACACTGGATGTGGTACATACATATGTAATGATGTGTGGGATCTGCTGATTAGCAAGAGACTGGCTTCATATGAGATCGACCTATGAGTCAGAAACGAGACAAGAGTCGCTGTTTTGGCTATGGGAACCTAAGTTTTGGAACTGCCATTTGGGCATATACTTAAACTAGGAAACTATTATAATGTACCGAGTTTGACTAGAAACATTATCTCTATATCTAGTTTAACCCGTTGCGGGTATACCTTTATGTTCCAGAACACTGGGTTTTTTGTTTATAAAGAAGATTTTGAGATATACGCATTAGATGTGAATAACAGTAATTATATTTTGAATATAAACAAATCTCAAACATATTATATGACAAACAAAAGGCTCAAACTGAATAAATCAGATGAGACTTATTTGTGGAATTATTGTTTGGGACACATTAACGAGACTCGTATATCCACACTTTTGAAGAGTGGATACTTGGACAGATTTGATCCTAATTCAAATAACGTCTGCGAATCTAGTTTATGAGGCAAAGTTCCTAAAACGCCTTATTAGCGGTAAAAGGTATACGTGCCACCGAGCTGTTAGCCCTCGTCATGGTGACGTATGTGGGCCCATATCTAGCTGGGCTAGAGGTGGATTTGAATACTTCGTAACCTTTACGGATGTTACATCGCGTTATGGTTATGTGTACCTTATGAAACACAAATCGAAAACTTTTGATAAATTCAAAGGGTTTTGACACGAATTAGAAAAACAGACGGGCAAAAGTATTAAGATATTTTGGTTGGACCGTAGTGGAAAATACTTAAGCAATAAGTTTCTCGATTACTTGAAAGAGTATAGTATTCTTTCACAATCGACTCCTCCCGAAACACCTCAATTGAGCGGTGTGTCCGAACGGAGAAACCAAACTTTGTTGGACATGGTAAGGTTAATAATGAGTCACACTGAGCTACCAATTTCCTTCACAGGATACGCATTGAACAGTGCAATACTTATTTTGAATAAGGTTTTATCAAAGTCTGTTGGACAGACTCCATATGAAATATGGACAGGAAAGAAATCGGATTTCTCATTCCTGAAGATTTGGGAATGATGGGCATACGTTTGGATGATACCAAACTACAACCCAAATTGGATAAGTGCCCATTATGTAATTGGTTATCCTAAGGAAACTAATTCCACAACTCACAATAGAACAAAGAAATTTGTTGCTCTCCATGCGGTTT
Organism: Zanthoxylum bungeanum; assembly: GCA_019454045.1. Taxonomy (NCBI): domain Eukaryota; kingdom Viridiplantae; phylum Streptophyta; class Magnoliopsida; order Sapindales; family Rutaceae; genus Zanthoxylum; species Zanthoxylum bungeanum. The sequence goes on along the minus strand of SKCR01017059.1, from coordinate 1,455 downwards.
TCCTAAGAGGAATACCTAAATACAGTGGTAAGTGGGAGGAAAGTAAAACTCGATGAAAATCAGAGTAATACTATTCCTAGCACCGATCCTTAACGGAACACGAATAGTTCATCAGGGATGAGAATGTTCCACAATCTTCTAACACACAAGAACCGCGTAGGTCGGATAGAGTCAGAAAAAAACCTGAAATGTATGGGTTTCTGATCTCACCTCATGTGGATGTTAATCTTATTGAGGATAATAAACTGACTACGTATGAGGAAACAACACAAGGTATCGACTCCGGTTTATGGCAAAGTGCCATGAAGTTTGAAATGGATTCCATGTATACCAACCAAGTTTGGATACTGGTTGATATACCAGAAGGCATTGTGCCTATTGGTAACAGATGGGTATTCATGGTGAAGACAAACATGGATGGCAATATACAAACGTACAAAGCTAGGCTTGTAGCGAAAGGGTATCGTCATCAACATGGTGTCGATTACGATGAAACCTTTTACCCGTTGCCATGATTAAATCCATTTGGATAATGCTTGCAAGTGCTGCATATTTCGTTTATGAAATATGGCTGCTGAACGTCAAAAACCGCTTTCCTTAACAGAAACCTTTTGGAGGATGTTTATAACATCCTGACGGTTTTTTCGTGCCGAAACATCCAAACATGGTTTGCAAGTTAATTCGATCCATTTATGGATTGAAGCAAGCATTGTGTTCTTGGAACCAACTTTTGATGAGATCATATTACAATATGGTTTCATTCAAAACGAATGTGATTCTTGTGTATATAAGAAGGTTAGTGGGAGCGCACTGACATTGGATGTCATATACATTGATGATGTATTATTTCTTGGAAATAAGATTCCCATGTTAACAATCGGTGAAAGCTTGGCTTTCATTAAATTCTCCATGGAATATATGGGAGATGCAACCTGTATTCTAGAAATAAGGATCTACTGCATAGATCTAAAAGTTGTTGGCACTCTCCAAGAACTCGTACATTGAAAGACATGTACGCGACCTGGTGTCTCATATGCTTTGAGCATTTGGAGTCACAATCAGGCCGATCCAGGTGATGGTCACTGGATTGATGTTAAGAACATCCTTAAGTATCTTAGACGAACTAAAGATGCTTTCTTAAGTTATAGAGAATGAGAACTTGAGATGACTAGGTTCACCATTGCATGTTTCCTAACCGATAATAGCGACTGTAAGTCACAATAAGGGTACGTATTTTGTTTGAACAATGGTATAGTGAGTTGGAAATCTTCCAAGCAAGATACTATTGTCGATTCAACAAAAGCGGATTATATTGCTGTAGCTGAGGCAGCTGAAGAAGCATTTTGGATCTATAAATTCCTAATTAGATTAGGAAGTAGTTTTGTTAGCAGCTGAGCTAGGCTACAGCGTAAGCTAAAGAATTACAGTCTCATCAACAATCCAAGTATGTACTTC